>APFE030206257.1:38967-51063 GCA_000404065.3 Pinus taeda | reverse complement strand
GGGGCTAGGCCGAGGCCTAGATTTATGTTTTGGGGTTTGGCATCAGTTCCTAGGTTTACTAATTCGTAATTCAAAGTTGAACTTTGGAGCTTTGAATTGGTAGACCTTTTAAACTAATCTTTCAAATCGTATAGATCTTCTAACTTGACCACTGATTTAGGTATAGCATTGTTAGTGCTATTTTGTTGTAATTGTCGATCATGTTGGTCTTCGTCAATTATTTGGTTAGAGTAGGATCCTTCAGAAGTAAGGAAATTTACGATATCAGGATCATCGTTGAATATTCTCCAATTTGTGATGTTGTCAAGAATAGATGGTCTAAAGATTAATTCTATTGAGAATCTATCTGGACTAAAATATTCAGAAGGAATGAGCTTAGAAGCTACGTTAGCTAAAAGGTCAGCGCTTGCATTCTGGAGCCTGGGAATTGATGAAATATTGAATGCTATAAAATGCTCAGTCAGATCTTGAACTAAAGATTGATAGTGTTTTAAATGACCTGATAAGAAATCTATAGTATTACGTACCTGTCTGACTACAATTTCAGAGTCTCCGAAGACTTGGAGGTACTTTATGTTTAACCCGATTGCTTTTTACAACCCTTAGACTAAAGCCTCATATTCTGTTGTATTGTTGGTACAATCAAATTCGAGCCTGCATGTTAACAAGATTTTATCTCCTTCTGGACTAATTAGCATGCATCCTGCTCCTGCTCCTTCGTTAGATTTAGAACCATCAAAAAATAATTTCCAAAACAAAGATTTATTTACAGGTCTATCTAAAAAATTGATACATTTTGAATTATATGTTTGAGAAAAATTTTCGACTTGGGATAAAACAAAATGTTCTAAATAAGGTGACGTATGAGCATTAAAATTGCTGAGAAAAGAATCCACTGAGTAATTGCCAATTATGCTACTGTTATATGCTACTGGTTCATTTTCCCCCTCTAATTCCATTACTATGTACTTCTGATGTAATTCGCGTTCAACTTTTATTTGATTTGGCTTACCATTGTAAGGCAGCCACATGTGCGACCAGTCAGTTGTGAAGTATCCATGCAGTTTTTCTGACCAATCCCTGCTAATAATTAAGCCATAAAATTTAGGGATATTGACGACTAAAATGTTAATAACTTGACATACCTTCGGGTTGGATGACAGCCTTATGGTTACTTGATTTAGTTTGCCAATGACTTCGACTTGAGATCGATCTAGCTAAACAATGCGAACAACGGATTTCTGTGGTTGAACGTTTAATTTGGTGCATATGGACTTTGGTAAAATATTCGATGATGCACCTGAATCCACTAAACAATTATGTACATTTTTGTTAAAAATTTCATAAGTAAGGAGAAAAGGGGGAAGTATGAGATCTTGATCTTCCTCCAATTAAAGCGATGTCGTTTGGATCAATCTTATTTGTCGTATTAGTTGGAGGTCTTCCCATGTTCTGGGAAGCTTGAGAAATTACAGCGGCAGGCAAAGGTGCAACTGGCACAACATGTAATTCTTTCATCATTATCTTTTGTTGATGCTTTAGCTTGCTCAATTCATACAGAGTGGTGTTGGCCCTAGTCTTTTTCATGTCTTCTATAATATTGTACTCCATTTCATCCGAGACAATCAGTGTTTTAGATGGAGTTGGTGAATCTGTTTGGACCGGGCTAGTTTGAGTCGCTTTAGATGTCGTTTTCTTTGTTGAGACTTTATCCTTTGTTGCAGAGCTTGCGCTCTTTGGCTTTGGGGGAGTTTGGGGAGGATCAAGATGATTTCTACTTCGTGTGTTAACTGGGAATACTTCTTGATCTTCTTCTTGTGGGAGGATGAAATCCCACATTCCTTGTAATTCTACAACTTCTTCATCATTGGTTTGCTCTTCAGTGGCAATTTCCTCTTCCTGTTCCTCAGATTCAACACTTGTAATAGCATTGGGTGGCCTTAAATCCGTGGACGGGCCTCTTTTAAAAGCTCTGTAGGGCCTTTTTGAAGAAGTTTCTGCTACTTGTTTTTTTATGTCGACCATTTCATTGGACATGGTCTTCAGAACTTTTTGCAATCCCTCCAAATCGAATGGATCTTTTGCTTGTTTCTTCTTGGATCTTCTTTGAAAGTGACATTTTTAGATTTCTGTTCCTCTATCGCGGACTTCTTCTCTAGGGCTATTATACGTTTCTCTACTGCTATGGCTTCTTTCATGTTTTCGGCTAAGGTTATTTTATCAGCCCTGTCCACGAAGATTGCTATGTTTGATGGTAAAGTAGTGATATACCATTCACATTGCACTTCCTCGCTGGGCTGAGAAGCAATAGGAATTTTGTTTAGAATTTTATTGAAACGTAGATTGAAGTCTTTGATCAGCTCTCTAGATTCGGCCCTAAGGTTGGATAGGTCGTTGATTAACGTTGCCCTAGACCCGTCGTCACCAAACTTGGTTAAGAATTGGTCTTGGAAGATGTCCCAACTAGTAATAGATCCAGAGGGTAATGAGAAATACCATGATCCGGCTGTTCCTTATAGAGTATAAGGAAACAGTCGAACAACAACATCTTCATTAGTAATCCCGTTGAGATTAATGGATAGCATAAAGTTGTTTATGTGCTCTTCTGCTAGCATGCCTGCCTTGGGATTGAACTTAGGCAGCCATTTCTCAGGATGGGCCGGTATTTGACTCAAGGGTGCGGGCATTAAAACTGCCCCAGGGTTGTTCCATGGAGACTGGGCCATTGTTGAACTGCTAACAGGGGGAATTGTAGAAGATGATCCCGTGGTTGGGAAGATGAGAATATTATGATCGCAGATGATTGAGGAGGAGGCATCTTGATTTGGTATTGTGTTTCCTTCTCTAATTATAAGTTTATATGTGTTTTATGTATTCCATCATCTCTCTTTGCTTCATGTTAACTAAATCAAACAAGGATAAAGGTAGAATTCATTGATTTGCAGTGATCTACCTAGGGTTTGTTTAGTTATTTATGTTTTCAACTATTTGAAGAGGATCCCTAAGACTTTCATACCCTCTTCAACTCCTCACCAGTCTAAAAGCTCTCCATCTCACTCAATTTGAAGTGCCAAACCATTTTCCTACCTCGCCCCATAGAGATCTTTGCAAAACTGAGCCTCATTCCCCGGACCCAAAACTGCCTTTGACATTTGAGCCAACATCATCAAATTCAATCAAAATATTCTAAAAACATACCTAGCCTAAGATCATTATTTACATTAGTCATCTCAAGCTTCATTGATCATATTTTGCTGGGATTGACAAGGAGAGAGCCTTGTCCCAACCTGGTAGGGCTAGCTACCAGGTTAAGCGTGGTTTGATGTCATCCTAGATCCTACCTTTCTCAGCTTGAGGTAGATTTAGGGACTAACAACTTGGTCAACAGGTCACCTTCATCAACATTGGAGGGTAAGACTCCACAAGATGTATGGACTGGAAAGAATCCCTCTCTTTCACATCTAAGGGTATTTGGATTTGACGCATATGTACATGTTCCAAAGGAGAAAAGAACCAAGTTGGATAGAAAATCTGAAAAGTGCATCTTTATTGGGTATAAGGATGGTTTAAAGGGTTATAAGCTTTGGAACCCAGTAATAAGGAAGGTTGTGTACAGCCAAGATGTGGTGTTCATAGAGGTGAAAGATGTTATTAAACATGAAGTCCAACCAAAGGAACCTGAGAAGATAGAGTTTGAGTTAAAGGAGGAAGAATCAGACTCTACAATAGAGGAGGAATCAGAAGATGAATAGCCACAAACTCCAGCTCTGAGAAGATCAGTTCGAGAAAGAAGGCAAGCTGAAAGGTATAGTCCATCTACTTTCTGTTCAAATTTTGCTTTATCTGTTACTAATGATGATCCCAAAACTGTGAAGAAAGCAGTGGATTCAAAGGATGGAAAAATCTGGAAAGAGGCCATGGTTGATGAAATGGCATCTTTGCACAAAAATGAGGCTTGGGATATGGTGGAGTTTCTGGTTGGAAGGAAACCCATTGGCAGCAAATGGGTGTTCAAGAAGAAGACAAATGCAAAAGGAAAGGTGGAGAAATACAAAGCTCGGTTGGTAGCAAAAGGTTATTCCCATGTGCCGGGAATTTATTTTGGTGATGTTTTTTCTCCTGTTGCCAAGGTAACTTCTATTAGATTACTTTTATCTGTTGCTGTTGCTTTTGATTTTGAGGTAGAACAGATGGTTATGAAGACAACATTTCTTCACTGGGATCTACAAGAGGAAATCTACATGAAGCAACCTGAAGGCTTTGTAGTGAAGTGTAAGAAAGAATTGGTATGCAAGTTAAAGAAGTCTCTGTATGGGTTAAAATAGTCACCAAGGATGTGGTATCAGAAATTTGATACATTGATACGGGGACTTGGCTTCACCAGAAGCAAAACAGATCACTGTGTGTATTTTAAATTAATTGGTGATCGTGTTATTTATCTGGTCTTGTATGTGGATGATATGTTGCTGGTTGGAAATGGAAAAGAAATTATCCAGAATTTGAAGACCCAATTGTCCTCCAAATTCGACATGAAAGATCTTGGTGCTGCAAACTATATTTTGGGCATGGAAATTAAAAGCGATTGGGCAAAGAGGAGGCTTTAGTTAAACCAAAGGAAGTATGTCGAGATAATACTGCAGAGGTTTAATATGCAGGATAGTAAACCGGTGAAGGTTCCTATTCTTGTAGGTGTAAAATTATTTGCTGAACAATGTCCCAAGACATAAGAAGAGGAAGAGGATATGTCCCGTGTTCCATATGCAAGTGTAATCGGTAGCCTGATGTATGAAATGGTTTATACTAGACCAAATATTACACATGAAGTGGGAGTTTTGAGTAGGTTTATGTCAAAACTAGGGAAGGAGCATTGGATAGCAGTAAAGCGGGTTCTCAGGTATTTGCGTGGCACTAGTGATTATGGTCTGTGCTACCAAGGAAGACCAAGATTGGAAAAAGTTTTGGATATCCGTGGCTTTGTTGATGCAGACTGGGCTGGAGATTTGGATCAGAGAAGATCTACAAGTGGGCATGTGTTTAACCTATTTGGAGGTGCAATCAGTTGGATGAGTAAGAAATAATCTGTAGCGGCACTATTAACTACAAAGGCAGAATACATGACAGCCACTCATGCAAGCAAGGAAGAAGTTTGGTTGTAGAGATTGTGTTCAAGTATGGGGTTAGTACAGGAAGCTATAAGGATAGACTGTGATAGCCAAAGTGCAATTTTCTTGGCAAAGAACCCTGGATATCATTCCAAGACAAAGCACATTGATGTTAAGTATCACTTTGTGAGGGATATGATAGAAGACAAAAAGGGGTTGCTGGTAAAGGTGGACACTTTGAAGAATACTGCAGATGCATTAACAAAATCTGTGAGCTCTGAGAAGTTATCTTGGTGTAGAGAAACAATGGACATTGCAGGGCTGGATAAATGACTAAGCTCTCTTGTGGCTCCCTATGGAAAGAAAACAACAAGTGGACGAATGTTGGGTTGTGTTATCTTCATTCCATGACTAGCCCACATAGTTAACCAAGGGTTAGAGAGAGGGGGTGAGGGTCACAGGGGTTTGAGGGGTACCTGTAACCCCACTTTATGGGGTCTTGGGCAGCACCCCAAAAAATTTTGGTTTTGAACCCTATGTTAGGTTGGGCAGACCCAACTATAGTTTTGTGCATGATTTCCGCACATGTTTTTTGGACACGATGGTTTTCGGTCCATGGTTTTAGATGCGATGGTTTTCGGTCCATGGTATTGGATGCTTCGGCATGGATAAATATGTATTGTAACATTGAAAGGAAAATAATGAAAAATCAAGCTGGTAGTCCCGGTTTTGGGATCCAGGGGAAAATCTCTGTGTATATGTGTTTTATGTGTTATGCTCTCATATTGTTTATTTTCTGTGTTTTAGAATTCATATGCAGGTAATTTATGTATGGGGTTAAAACCTACAACGCACTGGAATGCTATAACGTGACCACAAAGAACAAGATGAGGATCCTAGAAAGATTAATATTCCAGAAACCGAGGGTCACTGCGAGGTTGAAGGACCATAGATAAAGGATCTAGAAATAATCGCGCCGCTAAAAACTAGACAAGTCAACATTGGCACAGAGGCAGAGCAGAAATTTTCAACAATTGGGGAATATTGGGATGACGCGACAGCAAATAAGGTCATTGAGCTCCTCTGTGAATGTCAGGATTTGTTCCCCATGAAGTTTTCTGATCTGAAGGGAATAATAGGAGACCTGGATGTGATGAAGATCACCCTGAAACCAAATGCGAAATGTGTGAAACAAAGTCCTTACCACCTTAATCTGAAGTATAAGGAAAGGGTCCACGATGAGTTAGATAAGATGCTCGCGGCAGGTACTATTGAACCATTGGAAGAATCTGATTGGGTAAGCCTAATAGTGGTTCAGGAAAGAAATAGAAGGAAGAAATAAGGATATGTGCAGATATCCGGAAATTGAATGATGCTTGTGTGCATGATCCTTTCCCAACCCCATTCAATGACGAGGTCCTGGATAATGTAAGTGGCCAAGAAGCATACTCTCTCACTGATGGATTCTCTAGTTACCATTAGATCAAAATCGCACCTGAAGATAGAAGCAAGATGACCTGCATCACTAAATGGGAATGTTTTCAGTACACTATGATGCCTTTTGGACTAAACAATGCACCAGCAATCTTTTCGCGCGTAGTCGTTGCAACATTCAAAGACTTCATTCATAAGTTTCTGGAGGTATACTTTGACGATTGAATAATGTTCACATTGGTCAAGCGCCATGTGGCAAGCCTATGCTTAATGCTAGATACATGTAGGAGATACCAAATCATGCTTAATCTGAAGAAGTGTTTGTTTTGTGTCCTTTTTTTGATCTTGCTAGGTCATGTCATTTGCAGACAAGGATTAATGGTAGAACCCACAAATATTGTGGTGATAATCAACTTGGAGGTGCTGAGGAATGTGAAACAGTTGCACGCAATTCTAGGTCATATCGGATACTATAGGAAGTCCATCAAGAGTTATACCCAGATCACTGCGCCTATGGAGAAATTGTTGAAAAAGGATGCTATGTTTTGTTGGAATGATGAATTTCAGAAGAGCTTGGATGTGATGAAACAAAAAATGGTCACCGCGTCAATCCTAGTCTTCCCAGATTGGAAGAAGGAATTTCATGTGCATGTGGATGCATCATGTATTGCACTGGGACCGTGCTGATATGTCGGTGAGGGAGAACTGTACCATCCTATAGCATTCACAAGTAGGAATATATTTAAAGCTGAGAAAAAGTATTCTACGATAGAGCACAAAGGATTAGCTATGGTGTATGCACTTGAGAAGTTTAGGCATGATTTGTTGGGCAAACACTTTAAGATGTATATGGATCACTCCGCGTTGAAGTACCTGGTCAACAAGCCTGTGTTGAGGGGGGGGGGAATATCTAGGTGGTTGTTGTTGGTCCAAGAGTACAACTTCGAAGTTATTGTGAAGCCAAGACGATTGAATGTGGGACCTGATCATCTTTCATCCATTGAAACTGGAGAGAGGAACCTACTAATTTGGAGGAAGGACTACCTAACACACAGCTCTTTGTAGTGCGCATCGTGGATAGTCACTTTGAAGATATTATCCATGTTGAAAATCTGTGATAGGTTAACCCGATAATGCAATATAAATCAAAGTAGAATACTACAACCTACTTCTACTATCAATTTGCAGAAGCTTAAATATCAAGCTGAACAATATAATCAGAAGAAGAAGAATCAATGGCACAATACACATGAAAATACTTTGGGGAAATCCTCAGATAAAAACCCCACACTATTGTATTACCATACATGGTGGAAATACATATGAATTGTACAAAGCCTTAACTCTCACAGCTAGCGATCTCTCCATACAATCCTCACAGATGCTCACAGGAAATCTTGGCTTCTCTCCAGCCATCCTCTCTGCCCTCCAAGCTCCTATTTCCTTGAATTGTTCCTTGTGGATGATAAGCCTATTACCAAGTGGAAAACCAACCTTCAAAACTGTGCAATCCTCAAGGATGAATCCTTTATTGCATGCATGAGTTTTCTCCATGAGAAAACACATGCAACTAATAGTACACTATCCTTGAACATGAATCTCAACTAGGTCTTTCTGAGAATAGACATGCATGAGTTCGTGATGAGGGAATCTTCAGTTAACTGGAGTAGCACTAGTTGAGTGCATTAATGCATCAACTGACTATCAACCCACTATTAGTTCCTCAAACAATTTGGAACTAATTCAACTGGTCTTAACTCAGTAAACTGAGTTAACTAATTACAACTCAAATATAACTCAATCTTATCTCCTTAATTTAAGGGATAACTCTTGCATGACTTCAGAAAGACTTCTAACTTGAATTTCTCCAACTAATTAATTTAAAATTAATTAATTAATTATTTCCAAGGAGCTGTTAAGACTAAATTCGATTTTAATTGACAATTTAATTCAAGGACAAATTAAATTGGAATATTCTTGTTGCCATATTTCAACACTCCCTCTCAACAAGAAAGGGATTATATGCCAACCCGATCCTATCTCTATGGAACTCGAATTTACACTTTGACAATGCCTTTATCAAAATGTCAGCATCTTGGTCCTCTGTCGAAATATACTACAACAACATGATCCTCGTCGCTACACAGTCTCTGAGATGATGATGTCGGATGTCGATATGCTTGGACCTATCATGAAATACTAGATTCTTAGAGAGTTTGATACAACTCTAATTATCACAATAGATCATAGTTGGATCCATCCTCTGATCAAACAAACCAACTAGGATTTTTTGCATCTAGATGGCCTCACATGTTGCCTGACTTGTAGCCATGTATTTTGCCTCTGCCGAGCTGAGTGCAACTGACCTTTGTTTCCTGCTGTACCAAGAAATTGCTGCTGACCCAAGGTTGAAAATCCCTCCTAATGTGCTCTTACGATCTGATACACTGCCTACCCAATATGCATTAGTGAAGCCCTATAGATTCACTCCCTCTGTCTGTCTATACCATAATCCATACTGAGATGTGCCTCTGAGGTATCTCAATACATGCTTTGCTACCTTCCAAAACAGCTTGGTAGGTTGAACCATTGCTTGACTCAGCTGGTTCACCGCATGGCTAAATCTGGTCATGTGTTCATTGAGTACGTCAGTGAACCCACAAGCTACTTGTACACATTAGCCTCACCACTTATCTTGAAGTAGCAACCTCCTTCCTCCAATTACCTGCTAGAGGAGTTTGCATGGGATTTCACTTCTCCATTTGGAATCTCCTGAGTATCTCATTGGCATACTTGCCCTAAGACACAAACAAATCCCCATCCTTTTGCCACACTTCCATGCTAAGGAATTAATGCATGAGACCCATGTCTTTCATCTCTAATTCTCTTGCAAGGTCCTCCTTCCAAGGCACGATCAACTAATCATCACCAATCAATATGAGATCATCAACATAAAGTATGATGATCAACAACTTACCTTTCACCACGATGTGGTACAAATTCACATCCTCTTCACTCTTTGTGAAGCCCAACCCACTGAAGTAGTTGCCTATCGTATTGTAACAAGCACGAGGTTCTTGCTTCAGCCCGTACAATGCTCTCTTGAGTCAGCACACATGTGACTCATGATCGAAGGTCTCAAAACCTTTTGGCTGCTCTATGTACACCTCTTCCTGAATCTAGCCATTGAGGAATGTAGTCTTCACATCCATCTGATGGATCTTCCAACACAACTATGCTGATAGTGCTAACATAGATCTGATAGATGAGTACCTTGTGATAGGAGCAAAAGGCTCATCATAGTCAATCCCCTCAACCTATGAAAAGCCGCGGGCAACAAATCTGACCTTATGCTTCTCCACAACGAGAACTCACAACTGACTTGTTGTTTGGTCTCGGAACCACATCCCAAAAATTGTTATGAACTATGGAGTCATACTCCTCCACCATAGAATCAACCCAAATCGGTTGTTGCACTGCTTCCACAAAGGAATATGGCTCGGTCTCAACACATTCTCTAGTAAGGTCCATGTTTCTAGTGTACCTCTTAGGGTGACCTCCTCTGTTGGTGCTGAGAATATGGTGCTCCCACATTTTCTCTCGTATCCTCCAACAATCTGTCAGCTTCTCCTTTGCATTTTTGTCCATGTATGGAAGAAAATGCTTGAGTGGATGTCTCCACTCCTGGAACCTCTGCATCCAGCTGCTCCACATGAGTCTGAGACTCCTCCTCCTTAGGAACCAATAGTTCCTCGAGAGCCTGTAGTTGGAGCTCCCTCTCAAGGGAAACTCGCATGGCCTTCTGCTCATCAAACTTTAGATCTCTGCGAACCCCTATCCTCCGATTGATACGAAAATACACCCGATAGTTGTGAGGTGTATCAGTGTACCCCACAAATATCCCCAATTCTGGTGTCGGCTCAAGCTTCTTCTATGCATCCTTTGTCACATGGAAATATACTGATGAGCCAAAGATCTTGAAGTGACCCACATCTAGTCTATTACTAGATAAATCTTCCTTTGGTGTCTTCATCCCAAGTATGTGATGTGGGCTTCTATTATGCAAATAGAATGGCGTGTTGCATGCCTCTTCCCACAAGTGAAGTGGTAGGCCTTGGTCATGCATCATTGCCCATGCTGCCCCTACAATATTTATGTTCTCCCTCTCGGCCACCCCATTCTGTTGGGGTCATGAGGTGCTGTCAACTCTCGTTTAATTCCTTCCGCTACACATAAGTCCTTAAAATCTTGAGAGACATATTCTCCACCATTGTCGCTTCTCAAGGCCTTGATCTTCTTCCTTGACTCTTTCTTGACCAAAGCTTTGAACTCACAAAACTTTGTGAAAGTTTAGTCCTTAATCTGCATGAAAGAAATCCAACATTTATGAGAATAGTCATCAATGAAAATCACATAATACCTTTGCTTCGTTGTGGATGCCGTCATGAATGGTCCACACAGATTAGTATGAACTCACTCTAAGATAGCCTCTAGTCGATTGTCTTGATCATGAAAGGAAGACTTGGTGTACTTTCCCAAGGTACAACCTTTGCATGTGTCAACTTGCTCAAGTTTACCTTTGGGAAGTCCTGTAGATATCTGTTGAATTATATTCAAAGCCCCATGATGCAAATGGCACCAACCTATGCCATATCTCACCAATTTCTTGGCTTTTCACCAATTATGCTTTTGTACTCAATGTTGCACAATCATCTACCTCTAATTTATAGAGATTCTTCACCCGAATCCCTATCCTCTTGGTCTGTCCAATGGCTATGTGTCTTAGGAATGCCTTTCCTTTACTGAAGACAACATCGTAGCCTTTGTCCTCCAACACCACGACCGATACCGAGTTCTTCTTCAATCTAGGCACATACATTACATCTGTCAAGGTGATAGGATCTCCATGCTCCCTCTGAAAAGCAACCATGCCCACTCCTAAAACACTATACCTTCCGCTGTCACCCATCTCTATACGCATCTTGAGGTACTTGTCCTCCAAAACACTGAATATTTTTTTATCACTGGTCATGTGGAATGAGGCTCCACTGTCAAGATACCAGACACAACCCATCATCGATGACACCATGCATGTAATGAGGATAAAGTCCATTTCGAACTGAGAGGCTAATGCCTCACCTTTCGATCCTTTCGAGGATCCCTTCTTGGACTTCTTCAATGGGAAATTAGTCACATAATGTCCCATCTTGTGACAATTAAAGCATTTTACTTTAGACATGTCACCCTTCTTCCCTCCATGAGAAGAATTCAATTTGAAATGGGAAGCCTTCCCCTTCCCTTTCTGTTACACAGTAATTTGTCACCGTCCCTGTTACCCCTTCTCCCACGCATTGGAGGACTTATTCCGGGACCTGTGAGAAGTGACATAACCTGAAAATACCTGCATTGTATCCCCTTGAGTATGTACTTCATATGCCATGAAGACACCTTCTGCAAAATACCCATAAAAGTAGCCCTTTTTCCATTGGCGTTGTTCCACAGTGTATCACTCGCACCAATGGGGGAAATCCTCCAAAGAGGGCGTGCCAGCTGGCGCTCT
>APFE030206257.1:22344-37972 GCA_000404065.3 Pinus taeda | reverse complement strand
AATTAGGAACCTGTGTGTTAGCGTTGTTTGATTGTTGCTAGACCCCATTTAGGCTAGTGGGATCGCCTCTGTCCACAGAGGGGATTTACCTACACAACAATTTGGCGACTCTGCTGGGGAGTTGGCTTTTTGCCTTGTTGCTTGTTTTGTTTTGTTGTTTGATTTGTAAACTTTAGACGAAGCCTGAAGTATGGCCAGATAGCCTTCGAAACGTTATTGCTCTGCATTAGCAAAGTAGATCAACGCCACTTCAGTTCATCTCCGGTTCGGTTTACAAACTGAACTGCTTGGAACTTGCCTTGTTTCTTGGTTATTTCCTGGTTTCTCCTGCTTGATTAGCTTTCTGGGTTGAATCCCTGTGTTGCATCTTGCCTCTTGGTGTACCTAGGTAAAATTGATTTGGCCTTGGCTCTTTTGTTTTTATTTTTCCATAGCAAACTCAGCTAGCGCTGGTTTATAGCGTTACAGTCACGCCAGTTGATGCAAGTTGCACATTTACAACCCGCGCCAATTCCTGAAAGGTGCTTGTTGCAGCCTGACAGTTGCGCCAAGCCTGGAAACTTTTGAAGTTTGCTTGGCTATGAACCTTCTGAGCTTGGGTTTTGTCCTGGGTACCCTTTTCAGACTACTTGAGTGTGTTGGAGTGTGATTTGACTGGCTTTGATCATTACCCTTTGGGTGTTTGCTTTTTTCTATCGATTTCACATTTCTAGCCCTAGGGCATCTAGTGGCATTGTGTGTCGAGCCTTCCTCAGGTGTTTTGATCGTTTTGTGGTCCAGTCGACTCTTTGTTTGCTCCCTTGCACTTGTTTGGTAGTTGTGAATCATTTTGTTGCATTATTTGGGTGACTTGCTTTGTCTTCACTTGAATTCCGCTTCATCTCACTTTGAGCCTAGATCACACGGCTCATTGTTGTCTTTGGGATCTTTCTTGTTCTTTGGAAGTTTGATTTGTGATTTAAGGAACTGAAAGTGCTTGTATTGAATAGAACTTGTTAGTTGTTATTTCTCAAAGTTGTTTAGTGCATTTTGCCATTATCAAAAAGAAAAAACCTCTTTTGCTTTGAACTAGTTAATGAAAATTAGAACTTTTCGTTTCGATTAGTGATTAGTGATCTTAAAGAAAAGTTTGTCAATTTGCATTAGCTGCATTAGGAAAATTCTTTGTTGTTTTGTGATCAATTTGTTTGCGTGAAAGCTCTTGAACCCTCTCGTAATTAGCCTTCATCGAATGAAATGACATGTTTTGACATATAGATTGCATTTAGGGAATTTTGAGAGATTACATACGGTAGGACCTGAAAACCGAAACTTAACACAAGATCAACTTTAAAATAAACCGATGAATCTAACAATGCATTGGAACATAACACTCACATTCTAGAGGTCTAGGCTAGAGACGTGTTCCGGCGTCGTTAAACCTAGTCACTTTTGTTTTCACTCAAGGTTGGGTGATTCCTCCTTTTGTGACTCAATTGTGGTCTAGTGCGGACTTGCGCTCCCACGTACCGTCGAGTATATGGGGAGACTCCACTAGGTTATCATCCTTTATCCACAGGAAACTGTGTCTGCCACCTTACGACCCGTAACGCACCGAACACAGCATTTGGGAAGATTGAGTGTCGTACGGAAAGTCCTTGGTTTTCATACAATTGCCAAGGTGTATATGCAGTTTTACGGATTTTTTGGTAAGCCTTTTGCCTAGTTCTCCAGAGTAGTCACTTTTGATCCTTTTCAGACTCCCTAAAAGAAAAGGCTCATCTGAGCACTTGTCACTTCAGGCTCGTTAAACATTCGAAGGCGACTAGAGCCATCTTTTGGTCCTTTCCTCAACTCTCTAAAGATGAAAAGGTCAACTTATGTCCTTGTGTCTACGAATTAAATTACCCGCGATCACATGCCCTATTAGATTCTGTTTGTTGGCCATTTGATTGTGTGTCTTGGCTCTTTTTCAGCCCCATGTGTGATTTTCCGTTTTGGATGGAAACTTTTCCAGAGTTCACCAACCCAGGAATCCCCTCTGAAGGGAATCTTGGTCATTTTCCTCCTTTTGGGAATGTTGATGCTCCTTACATGGCAACGTTGTCCCTTCCTGGGTTAACTATTGGGTTGCGTGTTTGGTTGTTCTCAACCTCTGTGATCCCTAATGTCTCAATTACTGGTCAATCAGTTCCTCCACTTGAACAACATCATGTTGATTCCAAGGTGGACCTCTCCCCTTCTTCGCCTGTTTCTCCGTCCTCATCTTCTACTTCGCCTGGTGAAAGTCTGGATTCAAGTAACCAGGTGGCTAAGAAGAAGAAGAAGACGACGAAGAAGAAGAAGTCTCATAAGCAAGAGGCTAAAAGTGCAACTACTACCCCGAGTACAGCTCAGATTGGAACTCCTTTTGCTCCTCTGCGGAAGGTTAAATTTCCTTGTAAATTGTGCAAGGGAGACCATCTTCTTCATGATTGTCCTAGCCTTCCTATGATCTTAGAAGTATGGTCTCACGATCCGGTTCATCCCTCATCGCCCTCTGACGCTCATGGCGATGCTAGCCTATCAACTGGCAATAGTAAGAAGAACGGGAAGATTCGATTCCCCTGTAGACTATGTGAAGGCAACCATCTCCTTCACCTTTTTCTGCTCATGGATAAAGCTTCCGCTATTTTGGAAAGTCTCATAGCTTCTTCACCCCAACTCCCTGTTGGTTATCAGACGCTCTCTTCAGATCCTCTCCCTGTCGACAAAGAGATTGATTTAGATTCTTCTCTTGTCCGTCCTCCTCTTTCTGAACCTGGATGTACTACACCTGTTCCAGACCAACCATTGGTCGGCAAGAGTGTCAACTCGGGTTCACCACCCATCCATCACTCTATTTCAGAAGAGCGTCACACTCATGTTCTTCTCATCTCGTCAGATTCTCCTGACTCCGAACACGACTCTCCTATCCCAGCTGATCCCGAGAGTCCTTCTTTGGAGCAGGGGGCAATCATACGATTCCCCCACCAAGTAGTTCAGTCGTTTCCTTTGACTGGGGTCATTTGACTACCTACCGCCTTCCATCCCATGTGCCTTTCCAGATTACCGTACATGCCTATGATAAGGCAGTACCTGGCACTATCTTGGATGAGGGTGCATATGTTAGTCTTATGCCTTCTACTACTTGGCAAGCTTTGGGCTCCCCACAGCTTGTGCCGGTTACACAAAATCTGATGGCGTTTGACGGAGGAACCAGTCAACCGTTAGGGATCCTTCCAGAGTTCCCTATTACTTTGGGAGGCAAAACCATCTGTATTGATGTCCTGGTTACCCAAGGTGCTTTAGATTTCAATCTTCTCCTTGGTCGTGACTATGTTTATGCCATGGGGGCCATCGTCTCTTCACTTTTCTGTGTGGTTTACTTTCCACATGACGGAAGAATCGTGATTATCAATCAATTATCATTCTTTAGTCCCCCGCTGCCTCCTGCGCAGTTGTCATCCCCTCCTAGTTTTTATCCACCGGTTGTATCTTCCCCACCATAGGTAAACTGCGTGGCTACTTATCCCGTGCCTGTATCCAGTGATGCTGTCATTGTGCATAGTGTCCTAGGGGCATTGGGTCCTGACTTCCAAGACGTTATCCTTCCACCGGGAGTGGCACTGTTGGAAGCAACGGCTTCTTGTTCATTATGATGAAGTTCGTTTGGAGCATAGTTCGCTTTCCTATGTCAAGCTCCTTAAAAAATGAAACTAGGTCCGTTCGGAGCATAGTTCGCTTTCCTATGTCAAGCTCCTTAAAAAATGAAACTAGGTCTGGTCGAGCATAGTTCCTGATCTTGTGTCAAGCTCGTTAAAAAATGAAACAATGGTTATGAGGATAGTTCTTTTACTGTGTCAACCTCATTAAAAAATGAAACAACTCCCTTTCCAAATCGAGTCTTTGATTAAGATCTCGTAAAATCCAAGTCGAGTCTTTCCAAGATCTCGACAGTGAACCTTCATTCCATCCACTTTGTTGAATGCAATGGAACTTGGGGGGCATGTACCTCATTTTGCGTCATTATGCTGGGGGCATGTGAAATTATAACAAGCATAGTTTTTCGTTTCAAGCTTGTGTAAACATGAAACCGAATCCAAGAAAAGTTCTCCATGGTTCAAGCTTGTGTAAAAATGAACCCATACCCGATTTACATCTCGTGATTGCCATTTTTATCCGCTGAATTCTGCTAGATGAGCCTTGGTTGTTTTCATCACATTGCCACCATCTCTTTGGCTGATCATATGCTCTCACTTGGTTGTTTTTCCTTTCCTGAGGAACCGCAGCAATGAGTGGTTTTGTTAGCCAGCCTCTTGACCATTACATGTTTTGATCAGTTCCACCATTGCCGGAACTAGTTTCTACCCTTTATACCACTCGTTCCTCTAGGACGAGTCGCCTTTAAGCTCTTTTCTGACTCGTAAAACACAAAAAGATTGTTGAGTATTTTTTCCCTTTTTGACTCGTTAAAGAGAATAAAAATGGAGGTCTGTTTTCAGCTCTTTTCTGACTCTCTAAACGTGAAAAGAATGCCAAGTTGGTCCTCTCGACTCGTTAAATGTAAATGAGAGGCGGTCATCTTTAAACCCTTTTCCGACCATGTAAAAAACGAAAAGATTGTCGGACCCTTTTCGTTTCAGGTTCGTTGACCGTTACGAAACAACGTGATTTCAATCGCTTTTTTACTTTTTTAGGTCGAGTTCACTAATCATGAAAAGTACTCCTCGATCGTAATGGTCAGGTGGTTCTTTCAAGCATTGTTTTATACTTTTTCGGGCTCGAGAGACACAACTTTACGAAAAAAGACACCCCTGGAGTTTCCTTTTCTGTTGTCTTTTCAAACTCTCTAAACATGAAAAGACGTAGAGTTCTTCCTTTGTCAGACTCGTTAAAAATTAATGGCATCAGATTCCATCGAAATGACGCCTCCCAAGCATATGCTATCCCCGTCAAGATTATCATCCAAAAATAACCAGGGTACTCGCCAGAAATGGTGAGGAAAAAGGAACCACAATTATTTTCGTGTCGGCAGTATGTCGCTCTTGAACATGGCACTTGTCTACATTCGTGTCTGGGAGGGGACATCTCATCTTGTTTTAACACTTGCCTCCATGGGTTTGGGTTATCCTGTTTGACCTCTCATCTGCTCATTGCCCTGTCACCATGACCCCTGATCATTTGATGTCAAATACTTCCAAGTCCGCTGTCGTGCCGCCGATATGTTCAAGAGAAGTTAACCTCTGCAGAATACTCAACCTCCCTCTGATACCTCACACAAAAAATCTTATCCTTCTCTGTCTCATGTCGATGATGTGGGAAACATTATGGCCCACCTTCAATCAAGGTCACTTCCTGTCAACTTCAGCTCATTATCCAAGAAGTTGACTTAGAGACTCCCTTCAGGTTCCTTGGAGCCTACATGCCTCAATGGCAGGTTCTTCGTGTTCGACATGAGGTTTTCATCATTGGCCTCTGATCGAATGATTCTACGGGTGTTCGACGCCGGCTCACTAATTCGCACACCATAGATTGTACCTATAGTACCTTGAGGACCATTGTCATTATTGGTGGTACCTCTCGCGTCTGTTAACAGTTTTCATCATTGACTGGTAACCAAATGATGTTCTTGCATGTTCGACTTTGACTCCCATATTCGCATGCTTGAACTTGTACTTTGTTTGGGTCAAGATGGAGCGCATGACTGTGGATTTTTTCTGTTGAGATCCAGATTGTGATTTTGTGGATTATTATGATCATTACATGACTCATTCACTGGATGGCTCCGACCATGCCTGAGTCTATTTATCGATCTTCACTGGATGGCTGCGTCCATACCTTGGATCCCGATTTTTATGTACTCTACTATGGATGGTTGCGCCCATACCACATACATCATGTACTTGAGATATCAGTTGTACTTCTTCATGCAGGTTCTCCGGCGGCCGTGTCTTCAGTTGACCATGTTCTTGTAAAGCATTTCACCCCTCTCTCTCTCGAGCCTCATGATTTAGGGGGCATCTGTTACACAGTAATTTGTCACCGTCCCTGTTACCCCTTCTCCTGCGCATTGGAGGACTTATTCTGGGACCTGTGAGAAGTGACATAACCTGAAAACACCTGCATTGATCCCCTTGAGTATGTACTTCAGATGCCTTGAAGACACATTCTGCAAAATACCCATAAAAGTAGCCCTTTTTCCATTGGCGTTGTTCCACAGTGTATCACTCGCGCCAATGGGGGAAATCCTCCAAAGAGGGCGCGCCAGGTGGCGCTCTGTCTCAGAGTCACACTCGCGCCAGCCCAGTTGGGTAAAGTTTTTAACAAACCAACTTGCGAAGGTTCTTCCTAACCTATTCATGAACTGATTCCAGTTTGAGTTAGTTCAGTTGGGCTTCGAATCTCCATAGAAGGGAAGTAGTTCTCTACCTCTCATGGAAGCTTCCTAATGATAAGGTCAATCCCATGAATCTTGTGGATGATCCTATCTCCTTCTCCTTTCTCTATAAAAGCTTGTCCTTTTGCCTTTCATAAGCTAGTTCGGAGTTAGTAATTCTACTCTTCAAGCTCCAAATTCTAGGTCCCAAAGTCTAAGAATTGCTAAGCTCATGCTACAAGAGGCCTTATTCATCCGCTGATCAGCCCTCTATCATCTTTATTGTGAGAGAATTTCCAGTTGTACCAAGTAAATTCCAGAGAGATTGCAGATGAGGCTTGTTTCCCATACTTATTCGCCACCAAGCTTTGCATGGCATGTGTTGCTGAATCCACCAGCAAGGAGGATTCTGACGTTCAGAAACTTGGTTGATATCTTCTTTTTATTCAATTAAAAATAAACGGACCTATCTTATGTTCCACCTCTTTTTGTCTTTATGATGGTTTGATTATATTCCTTTTTTTACCTGATTATATAGTTGCACTCTTGGGATTTTATGCTTGTATTTCGCCCTGTCGTTCTTGCGTGTGCACCGGTGTCTGTTCACCGAGACGGAGGCTGTGACCAGTTGAGCGAAAGAACGGGCAGCGATGACTCTTCTAAAATACTAGGGCATTGGATTCGAGGTAGGCCTCCATCTCGGTCTTAATTTGCAATTAGGAACCTGCGTGTTAGCGTTGTTTGATTGTTGCTAGACCCCATTTAGGCTAGTGGGATCGCCTCTATCCGCAGAGGGGATTTACCTACACAACACTTTCCTTAGCTTACTTGCTAAGGTCAGATTTTCTTCATCATCATTCTTGGATGAAGAACCATCTTGTGTGCTCCTCCTGATATCCTCCTGCATAAGATCCGACCGTAGTCATTCCCAATCCGATAGTTTCTCCCTTCCATTCACAGAGTCTTGGTAGCTATTCCAACTCTTTGGAAGGCCAAGGAGAGTGAGGCTCACCATATCATCATCGGCAGTAGTTATTCCCACACTGCCAAGCTCAGCTCTATAGGTGGTGAGCTTGTTCAGATATGTGGAAATAGTATCGCCCTTATTCATCTTGATTCTTTGAAGCTTATCATTGAGCGTCAATTTCCTCTGGTCGCTATTGTTCTGGTAGAGGTCCTTCAATGTCTTCCAAATTGAAAATGCAGTATCCCTCCCATGGAGACTTGAGACAATATGGTCTCAAACTCCCTCAAGGATGATCCATCTCGCCTTCGCCACACACTTCTTCCACTCAGGCAACTCTTGTGCATTGGTTGAAGCTAGCTTCGGGATTTGTTGATAATTGAATTCTTTCAAGTCATTGTCTTCTAATACAGCCTCCATTCTATCTTTCCATGTTATGTAACTCAAGCTACCTTCTAAGACATACTCGAGTCTCAAGCCATAGAATGCCATTGGCCAACCTTGAAGTATGATATGAATTCAATTTGCACGTGCAACCCCGAACTTCAAACTTCTAATTCTCTTCTCGGTATATTGTTCACAACTTCGATACCATGTAGAAAATCTGTGATAGGTTAACCCGATAATGCAATATAAATCAAAGCAGAATATTATAAACTGCTTCTACTATTAATTTGCAGAAGCTTAAATATCAAGCTGAACAATATAACCAGAAGAAGAAGAATCGATGGCACAATACACATGAAACTACTTTGGGGAAATCCTCAGATAAAAACCCCACTCTATTGTATTATCATACATGGTGGAAATACATAGGAATTATACAAAGCCTTAGCTCTCAAAGCTACCCAGCTCTTAGTACAATCCTCAGAGATGCTCACAGGAAATCTTAGCTTCTCTCCAGCCTTCCTCTCTACCCTCCAAGCTCCTATTTCCTTGCACTATTCCTTGTGAATGATTATCCTATTACCAAGTGGAAAACCAACCTTTAAAACTGCACAATCCTCAAGGATGAATCCTTGACTACATGAATTAGTTTTATCCATGAGAAAACACATGAAAGTAATAGTACACTATCCTTGAGCATTAATCTCAACTGGGTCTTTCTCAGAATAGAAATGCATGATTTTCTGATGAGGGAATCTTCAGTTAACTAGAGTAGCACTAGTTGAGTGCATTAATGCATCAAGTGACCATTAACTCACTATTAGTTCCTCAAATAGGTTGGAACTAATTCAGTTGGACTTAACTCAGTAAACTAAGTTAACTAAAATATAACTTAGTCTTATCTCCTTAATTTAAGGGATAACTCTTGCATGACTTCAAAAAGACTTCTAACTTGAATTTCTCCAACTAATTAATTTAAAATAAATTAATTAATTAATTCCAAGTAGCTGTTAAGACTAAATTCGATTTTAATTCATAACTTAATTCAAGGACAAATTAAATTGGAATATTCTTGTTTCATATTTCAACAATCCACTTCCTGAAAATAGGATCGGCTCTGGAAGGTTATACAATCCAACAGAAGAAGGAACTAGTAGTGCGCGCGAAAGAATTTTCTATCATTGCATGGCACTTGTACAAAATGGGGTTAGACGAAATATTGTGATGTTATGTACATGACATTGAAAAAAGCAGCATCCTCGCTGAGGCTCATGGAGGAGCTATAGGAGGACATTATGCAGGGAAAGAAACAACACAGAATATTCTACGCGCTGGGTTGTGGTGGCCAACCATGCATAAGGATTCGAAAGCATATTGTAGGGCACATGACGCATGTCAAAGGACTGGCAAGCCATCGCAGAGGGATGAACTACCTCTGATGCCATAGGTAATGTTACAACCATTTGAGAAATGGGCGATTGATTTTGTGGGTCCAATTCAGCCTCAAGGAAAGAAGACGAGTGCGTGGTACATCATCAACGTGACTGAATACTTGACCCGATGGTCAAAGGCATAGCTTGTGAAGTATTGTATAGGCGCGACAACAACAAAGTTTATTTTTGAATATGTGTTGACAAGATTTAGTTGTCCAAAGATCTTAATGAGTGATCATGTTACGCACTTTCTTAACGAAACAATCAGCACGTTAACTGAAGAATTTCAGGTGTATCAATAGAAAGGTACACCTTATCATCCACAGGCTAATAGGACAGTGGAAGCATTCAATAAGATACTGGAGAGAGCACTTACGAAGGTCTGCAATGGTCAAACAAATGACTAGGATGTGCGCATACCCACGGTGCTATGGGCCTACATAATGACTTGCAAGAAGTTGACTGAGAAAATGCCTTTCAAACTCGTGTATGGTGTAGATGTTGTGATGCCAATGGAATACATTGTACCTAGTCTGTGCATAGCAGCACTCACATGAATGGTGGATCATGGTTCCTTGGAAGAGAGGCTCGCATAGCTAGTAGAGCTTGAGGAGGACTGATTTCTAGCTGGATTTCATCAACAAGTTCAAAAGGAGCATGAAAAGGCATGGCACGATCGACACATCAAACTGCACACCTCAAGGTAAATGATCTAGGCTTGCTATATGACAGTAAATTTGATAAATTTCTAGGGAAATTTAGGATGCACTGGCTAGGGCCATATGTCATCAAGGAGATTATCGATGGTGGAGCAGTTCAACTAGTCAAATTGAATGGAGAGGCCTTCCCAAGGAAGGTGAATGGTAGCCGATTGAAGCCATACACCGGTGATCAAGCTAGGTAACTATATGAGCGAAGCCCATTCTTAGCGATCCAGGTAGCTGAAAGGAAGCACGGGACTATAAACTACACAAACTGGGTCGGAGATTTACGCGATTTGGGAACTACGCAAAATGAACAAATGTCACAGAGCTCGCAGAAGTGTGCAGGGAGATGTGCTGCCAAAGGAAAAACTGCGCAGGATAGCCGGAAAGTGACCATTAAATTCACTTTTCATGATTCAACGATGAAAAAAATACCAAAGGGGGCAAGGGGCAGCATTTAAGTCGTAATTTATGGACCATATCTTTGAAAATCTGCCACCAATCTAGCATTAATGAACAAATGTTAGGAAGAACGGTCGGATTTGAACTTGAAAGTGCCTATAAATTAAAGTTGGCTACCCAGCAAAAAACACTTAGCATTTTGAGAATTGAATTTTTGAGCTCTCAAGCACACATGAACCATGAAAACTTTGAAGTTTTTCTAGCAAGTTTAGTATTTGAGACATTGCCAAAGGAGACAGGAGTTGTTGCACAGCATCATGTCAATGCCCACAGAAGCTATGAGTGCTGAAGCAGTGACAGTCGGGGGAGCTATTCCAGAGGTAGCTATGGTAGTAGAGGGAGCTAGCCTGGAAGTTTCGCCTATGGAAGTATAGGTAGAAGTGCCTAAATCCCCCAGGACACCTCGGCCAAGGCCTATGTTGACCCAGGAGGGTCCAAAACCGAAGTAACAAAAACATAAAATGCATTTGTCGGTGCATGCGTCACCTATGAAGCACCCACAGTTGGGAAAACCCATTGTACAAGAAAAGGCCAAAATGATTGACCTAGAGTTTGAAGAAGAGGCCAAAGAAATCCCCATGGATGATGAGGATGTTGCAGTGGAAATGGAGGACATTGAAATTGAGGGGTCGAACCCCATATCTAAGCTTCCTAAATACATTCCTCCGTGTAGGGGCAAGACGAAGGTGCCCAAAGATATTAATGAGAGTAAGGTCACCTTGCACACACCCCTCCTGTCGAACCAAATTGTCTTTGAGGGACCGCGCTTGGGGCATGTCCCCATTTTGAAGTTGGAGGACTGGGACTTAGTCGACACAGAGCGCTTCCCTCATTTAGTGACAAACCAACTTATGCACTGTGTCTTCCACAAAAATACTAGAGTGACCACTTTGGAGCCGAGGAAGTTTCTGAAAGGCATGGACAAGGCAAGCATGGTAAACGTACTATGGTTGTTGCATTACAACCGCCCACCTATCACGATGGTAGTGATCAAGCAGCTGATGTGCTTGGTGCACAATAGGTGTTTATGGCTGGAGGAGCCAATACCCATCACAGACATGCTGATCCATAGGATCACGCAGCTGCCGTACACAAGAGAAAATCTAGCCATGGAATTTAGTGGAAAGGCCGGCGAGCATGCGCTTGCTGAGGTGATGAAGGAAAAATTCAAGCTCATAAAGAAGCCATGGAGCTATGCCATTTTGAGCATATATGACCCCGCAGTCAAAGTGGCGATGCAAATCTTGGAAGGGAAGGTCATGCGAAAGTGTTACACAGATGAACTACGGGCACCAGTGATATCTTTGGAATCCTAGTGCGCGGAGGGATTTCAATTTAACTGTGTGTGGTACTTTTCCAGTGAGTTCCTCACGAACTTCCACAAGGCACAAGATCACAATAAGGCTTTCCACTATGAATGCCTATTGATGTCCATAGTGTTGGTTGCGTAGGAGCTACCTGAAGATAGACAATTTCCTCTGGTCATGCTGGACCTACTAGAGGCAGCGAAGTTTTCTTAATTGTGGGTGACAAAGGATCCTCAATGGATAAAGGATAGCAATATCTTCTAGATCTTGATGGAAATGAGCATCCATATAGCCATGAACCGCAAGTCACAACTGACACCTACAAATTTTGAGAAGGTGCAGGAATACAAGGAATTTTAGACTGACCTCCACCATTTCTCAATACGGGTGTGGAAGGACCTTGAGCAAAAACGACATGACTTGCCATACTTGGCCATAGATGATGCAATTGCAACAATCCTTGATTGATGGTCGGAAAATTGGTGCGATGCCACGAACTCGACGGTGGGATCTAGCAAGACTGTCGCACAACGGAAGAAGGAAGAAGCCAAGCTGAATATTTCCACAGAGAGGAAAAAGGAGTCTGATGACAAGGCCAAGGCAGAGTACGTAGTCGTGCAGAAGTCGAGTGGACAAGTAGACAAAGAGGAGTGCAGCTCTGACCGGAGTCAAAAGTCGCCTTCCCTAGAGACCAAGGAAGAAGATGATCACATGGAGTAAGGAGGAGAAGACCTAGAGATGACTCCATTCTGCACCAAGTGCACAAGAGATCCAAAGAAAGTAGGGCTGCAGAAGAAGTCCAAGGCTAGCAAGACATCTCTGGACCCAATCACCCTAACAGAGGGGGACTTAAATGACATAGGTGATACGGTGCGGGATGTCACCACGGAACTGCTGCAGTAGTTCGAGTAGCAGCAGTAGCAATCATTGGGTGCTATACAGATGGGTTTGTGTGAGCTATAGATCCATGCATCCTAGATACAGACCAACGCAACATCAACCAGCTTGGCGCCTGGCACCTTAGAAACCGCAGGGATGCTACACACTAGGGATCCCCTAGCAATAGTGTTTCCAGATGAAGCACTAATAACAGAGACTGAAGATGAGAGACATGCTTTCAGCGCCCTCAAGAGAGTTGGACTCAACCTAGCCGCACTTCCCAATCAGGCGCTTCACCTTTTGTAGGCGGTGTGATTGTAGAACTTCGGGCCCGTGAATAGTGTGCATTACAGGTGATCAGTGAACAGAAGATCAGTGAACAGAAGGTAAGCCTACCTAACCATGCAGAGAGACTCCACCCTTAACCTTATAAAAGACATTATAGACAAGAACCAGCGCATTGCCACAATTGTGGTGGAGGCATGCAGGACTGTCCCAAAGCTAGGCATTCCCGAGGCTAAGTCGATATATGTGAGGGTTCGAAAGCTCACTGCTGGAGTGCGTGACGCACAAACTGAATTGGCAAAGGTTCAGTTGGAGATGAACCTTAAAATTTCAAAGTTGTAGTTGAAGGCCCAACCTTCGACTCTGCCAAAGATCAGAGAGTAGTGCGAGACCACTATGAAAGATGTGGTAGCAGCAATAGAAAGCACAGTGAAGGACTGTACCACTCTCTTCGAGTAGTCGCTCGAGGTAGTCACCTACCTACAATAATATCCAATTGTACATCGGCTAGAAATAGAAGCATGAGAACTGCAGTAGAACTACAACGAATTCAAAGAAATAGCGACCACTGTCGCTATCACGTAGAGGTTAGCTAAGCTGCAGGAGGCCAAGGTGTTGAAAGAGCAGGTAGATGCAACTCAACACAAGGAGGCCATGTTGAAGCCTCACTTAAAGCCTTGGTTGGATGAGGCCTACTTAATCATGACCACTACTATTGAGGGCAAGCTAGCTAATATACAGGAGACTCAGCAGAAGATTAAGTCAGACAACATAGGGCCAATGATAGAGCAGTTGTTCAAGGAGATGAAGCAGGCAGCAACATAGTGCACCGCTGAGGTAGCAGTTGTCCAAGTCGAGCTAGGAGGTCTTCGCGACAATATATATATGCCAATAGAGTGACTCAAGGGCAAGTCACCATGTTTTTGTTAGGGGCCTATCGGGAACGGGTCCCCTGGGGGTCAATTTTGGGGTTAAAACCCCAATTTTTGAGGCAAAAGGCCAAAAGGCCTGAACTTGTATAATGAAATGTAAAGCCTCCACATTTTGTGGTCATGTAGTGTGGAGATATCAAGAGTCAAAAACGGTTTTCTGCCCTTAGTCTAGATAGGTTGTGTTGATTTTAGAGATCTTCCGTGTGTCTGCAGACCATGGGATTGTATAAAAAGGAGGTCTTAGAGGAGTCTAAGGGGAATCAAGTGAAGTAGAAGTACTTGATGAGTCTGTAAAGAGCTAAGAATGAGAGTCTTAGCATAAGAAGAGGCTCTGCAGCTAAGTGCGTAGAGGCCTAGGGTAGAAGTCCGCAGCTGAGTGCGCGGACCCTTGCAATTATGTGCCCAGGGCAGATAGAGCCAGTATTGAGAGTCTGAAACATCAATAAAGAGAATTATTCTAAATTTACTGTGTATTTTTCCTTTGTAGATCACATGTTATTATGTTATGTTAAGTTCTGGGTTTATGTTATAATGCTAATTTGATGTGCGAATGTATATGTTTCTATCTGTTATATGAATGAAAATAATGATATATGTCTACGTGAAGATAATCTTAACTACATGGTAAATCTGGTGAACAGTTAAGATAATTCAGGAAATTATACAATAACATAGTATCAAAGGTTTGTAAGTCCCTGAGCCACTGGGTAGGGTTACATGAAGGATAGTCCTATACCTTCACAAGGGTTCTAAGAGACGAAAGAGAAAGTACATCGATAAGCCATAAATGCTTATCGATCTACATGAAGGAAGGGTTTAAGGTATAAAAATGACATCACAACCATCTCAGGGTACAAAAACTTGGTTCTTGCATCCCCCATACTACTTCGAGTGAGACTTCGATCCACACTCCATGGAATGATGTTGAAAGGTGTAGGAATTTACAGGGTAAGTTCCTCAGACAGAACACCAAAGGACACCACTCACAAACAGATCATGGATCAATACACCGGTATTTTTGACGTGGTTAAAACCCTCAAAGAGGGAAACAGTCCACGGCCTGAGCCAACGCGACCACTTCAGGAAATTTATTAATAAAAGAATGAAAATTTACATAAGCTTCTCTCATGCACGGTTAACCTACAAATGACCCTCCATGCGCTTTAAATAGATTTCATGGACCAATCGGGTGTCAAGCCACGGATCAAGTGTCGGTAATACCGAGGAGAGAATGAACCGTCGGATCACTACATATCGTGACCGTCAGATTGTAAGTTACAAATGTACATAGTAAAGAAACACACTTTACCTAACTCTATACTAGACCAAGTTATACCTAACTATTCCTATGTGTCGGAATATCCTAACATCCCCCCTTAAGAACAACTTGGGATAGGATTGAAGGATTTACAAATATGACACCATAGGAGAAGGAAGGAGGCACTAGAGCCTATCCCCCCTTAGTGACAACTTCCTGAACTCCAAGCATATATCGAAGTTTAGTGAACTTCGGCTCTGTGAGAGCCTTTGTGAAGATGTTTGCAACCTGATCATTTGTTGAACAATATTGCACTTCAAGAACATGGTCATGAATGAGCTTTCTGATGAAGTGCATGTGAAGTTCAATGTGTTTGCTGCGCTGATGCTGAACTGGATCTTTGCAAAGCTGAATGGCACTTTAATTATCACACCAAAGTGTAGTCGGATGCTGCTGCTCAAAGCCAAATTCTGATAGGATCTGACGAAGCCACAAGGCTTCCTTACTAGCTTCCACGGCACCACGATACTCTGCTTCTGCTGACGAAAGAGAAATGGCAGCCTTGTTTCTTACAAGCCCATGTAATAGGTCCTGAACCAAGAGTGAAGACATAACCAGCAGTAGACTTTCGATCATCAGGG
>APFE030206257.1:0-19810 GCA_000404065.3 Pinus taeda | reverse complement strand
GAGGGAAGATTTGATGACCCAAAGTTGTGAAACTTATACAACCTTGTGGAATCATCAGCAATACCAGTAGCTAGAATCTGTTTAGGATCTCTTAGATCCTTGATTACAACATCATGAGGTGAAAAATCAACAATTTTACCTTCACCTGAATGAGTTATCTGATATACAGATAGAAGGTTGGAGGATAAGGTTGGAACACATAATACATCATTAAATTGACCATTGTCTATATGAACAGTTCCAGTCCCTTCAACACTAAGAGATCTATTATCACCAACATATATATTTTTGGTGCTACAATCATGTAAAGAAGAAAACATGGCTTTATTTTTGGCCATGTGATAAGAAGCTCCAGAATCAATGAGCCATTCATGAGAATGAGAGGAAGAAGAGACATTTAATGCATAGCCAGATCGAGATGCTTGACAACCACATGCAGAAAGTGCCATTCCTGAGGATGAATTTGAAGAGTGCTCCAAATGGATGTTATGCTTCTTCATTGCTGCTTCCAAGGCTTCCATCTTCTTAAAGCATTAGATTCTAAGTGGCCATCTCGATTACAAAAGTGGCAATGTCTATCAGTCTTCTTCCCTTTGTTTTTATTTGCCTTATCATTCTGGTGAAATGATTTTTCATTTTGGGGCTGAAATTGCTTAGGACCCTTGTTTGGTTTAGGACCATTCCTTTTAGGATACGACTTCTTAGGATTCTTTGAATTTGGTTGCTGCTGGGCAGCTAATGCTTTCTTAGAAGAGTTTCCAAGGTTAAGAATACCAAGGTGTAAGAGTTTTTCTTGTTCTCTTATTAAAGAATCACAAAAAGAATGAAAGGAAGGAGACTTGTAGTCTTGTCCTTGAGAAATGAAGGCTTCTCTTGTAGAATGGAAGGTGGAAACAAGCACAGCGTAGGCTGGTCCCAACTTAGTAAGAATGGAATATATAAGGTTACTATCTTCTTTATTAACCTTAACACCTTCCAAGAGAAATCTAAGGGTCTTGAATTTGGACAAAAAATCTTCAATGCAAGAAAAATTATTGGGGTCCAATGTGAGCAACTCATTTTCAAGTTGATGGGATCTAAGTTCATTTTTGATTCCAAAAACTTTAGTAAGCTGCTCCATTGCTTTATCAGGAGTATCAAGTTCTGCAATATGGAATCTAAGATCTGGAGAAATAGACATCCCTATCAACCCACGTGCTTGATCTTGCCTATTTTCTCATTTAGCTGCTTTATCTTCATATTTCGATTTGGTTTCTTGGCCTGAGGCTATTCTGTAAAAACCTTTACTTCTAAGTAAATCCACATTGTAGGACCACCATTGGAAGTAGTTGGTGCTGTCAAGAATAACTTGGCATGGACTTTCCATTTTAACAGAAAATGAAGCTATATATGCTGAAACTAAGTGTTCCAATGGAAATATCTTGAAAAATTAGGCTGGTTAAAAAAGAAACGGCTCTAAAAACGGCTTCAGGATGAAGAAGTTATGGCTTTTTGAAGAAAAGTTGATGAAGATGCCGATGAAGTGCGGGAATGTGCGGAAATGAATGATAATGTTAAAAAAAAATCCGCCCCTTTCCAAACTTAATCTAATTAGCTCAACAAAAATAAGACTTGAACTCAAGACCTCTACTCTCATAAATTAGCTTTGGACCAAGTGAGCTAAACTAAAAGTTTAGTAATTTTTGGAAAAGAGGAAGGGGGGTTTTTTTTTTTTTAGTCACTGAAGCTTTGGGGTGCATGCTTGCTTGAGAAAGCTCTTTGTCCCTGCAAAACAAAAAACACAAAGCCCAACATGGACATACAAAAAAAACAAACCTTACGGCTTGAAATTAGCTTTACCCGGAAACTAAATATTTTCCTCAATGTTTCTGATTTTCCGAGATCACACTAAGGCACAGCGGAAAAGAGCATACACATGAGAAAAATCCTTCCTCTCTGTTTCTGATTTGCCCAGATCACACAGAGTCGCAGGGCAAAGAGCATACGTAGAAATGAAAGGTATAGATCCGGTAATAAAAAGGAAGCTAAATAAGCCGAAATAATAAACAGAGAGAAAAATAACTAGAAACTGCAAATAAACACTGTATACCTCCAGATCTTAAAAATGACGTAGCTAGGGCTACCAGAAACCTTTTCGTGTGAAACAAAAGGGTTTCCTCACTAGAATAGATGCTCCTAAAACAACAGAGCAGTCCTCTCGGCCCGAAAGCAGTCAGAAACAACAGATCTAGGAAATCGCAGTCGGATGCAGTTCTACCGGCTTCAGATTTGGATCACCAACAGATGCGGCCCTCAAATGGCTCTGATACCATGTAAGAATTTACAGGGTAAGTTCCTCAAACAGAACACCAAAGGACACCGCTCACAAACAGATCACAGATCAATACACCAGTATTTTTGACGTGGTTAAAACCCTCAAAGAGGGAAACAGTCCATGACCTGAGCCAACGCGGCTACTTCAGGCAATTTATTAATAAAAGAATGAAAATTTACATAAGCTTCTCTCGTGAGCAGTTAACCTACAAATGACCCTCCATGCTCTTTAAATAGATATCATGGACCAATCGGGTATTAAGCCACGGATCAAGTGTCGGTAATACCGAGGAGAGAATGAACCGTCGGATCACTACATATCATGGCCGTCAGATTGTAAGTTACAAAAGTACATAGTAAAGAAACACACTTTACCTAACTCTATACTAGACCAAGTTATACTTAAATATTCCTATGTGTCGGAATATCCTAACAAAAGGTCCAGTAGTGTAGGGATTTGCTTGGCTGACTAACGTTGAACCTGGGTCAGGGCCCATCAAGCCAGCAAGGTGGTTTGAAACCTCCTCATCTATTTTTGTAATAATCTATTTTTAGACACATATTTTAGTATTTAAACCCCTCTCATGCATTTAGAGGGGGGTCCAGAAATTTTATCAAAAACATTCTATTTTTCTTTAAATATGTAGCATGTTCTACTGAAATGAACTTTTGTACTCTTAGAATGTGTTGGATTTAATGAGATTGGGTCAATATTGCTAAAACACATGAGAAGGACTTATAATATATGGTACTTTTATCGTATGACTATTTTTTATTTATGTATTAAGCAATAATTCTTCATTCAATTGTTTTGTGTATAAAAGTTTGAATTATAGTTTCGCATTATTGCACTTTTGTAAGATGTTAGCTCTGATTCTGTTTCTGAATACATGAACAATTTCTATATGCGATATATTTTTCTCAATTGTTTTCTCTAACTATTTATCCAAAACTATTATTGTTAAACAATTTAATTTCTTTTGGCAGTTGAATGATCTTTATTACCAATTGTTGTAAGACATCATTGTAGATCGCATATCATATTTTATTCCTGGGTATATTATAGTTAGATATTGTTAGATTAAAGAAATATGCATGTGTTTAAGTGGTTATATTAAATTACACTTAGCTTAGTCATTTCCCATTACATCCTATATCATTCCATCAACATTATCAAATCAACCCTTTCTAGGAAACTGGTCCCATTATCCCCAGCCGAAGCCACTATACCAAACAGAAAACGAGCTCCTTTCAAGGTCCAGACCGAGTGGTTTTCCTCCATGTTGTCACAGAGATTTTCAATGCTTCAGCAAAACTTCATCTTGAGCAGCAGGGAGTTTCCGAGAGGGTGAAGAACTCCTGATTATCCGAATTGGGTGTTCGGATAGGAATTTTTGCATGATTTTTGACTAGGATTTCGGTGGCACTATCCATTTTTGAAGCTAGGCTCCCCATTCTTCATCTATATTCCAGATTTGAGGTATAAGGATTGTAATTGAATGTTGCTTGTAATTTTATCTCTTTTTATGCCACTTAATGAAATAAGGACTCCCCACTATTGAGCAGGACCTGGAGATGTAGTCCATATTGGAGGAACTCCATAATAAAATATTTTTGTCATGGTTTCTTTCTTATCATATTATTTTCACATTGTTCTATGTTCTTTTAATTTCCCTAGTTTATAATATTTGTTTCATGTAATTTTTATGCATCTATAAGTAAAAGATCTAGGATCAAGTTTGGTATCAGAGCAGGTCTTTGTTGATGCGAATTGCATGAGTATATGCTAACTCAGAACAAGCTGCAAAAAGGTGAAGGAACGCTTAAGTCCTTTGATCCCAAAGAAGGATGTGCACAATGAAGAAGAAACATGGCAAATTAAGAATCTCTTTGAGAAGAGGAACACAATTTCCGTAAGGTATTCTACAATATGGCAGAGAAAGTGGAGAAGTTGTTTTCAGAGTATGAGAAGGCAGTTGGGCATGAGAAGCAAGATGCCGATGAAAATAGATCAGAAAATCATGAAGGTGGTGGAGAAGAGTCTCCTCCATCTCCTTCTTCAAGTGATAGTTCTCATCACTGTAATCATGATTCCAAATATACATCTAAGAAACCATTCTTCAAGCTAGATGTAAAATTTGACCTGCCCATGTATAATGGAGAGTGTAGTGCAGAAAAACTTAATAATTGGATAAGACAAATAGAGGTCTATTGCCGAATTCAGCAGATCGAAGAAGATAAGGAAAAGGTCCAGTTAGCCTCTCTTCAGCTGAGTGACACTGCTCTCATTTGGTGGGAGAGAAAGTTGCATAAGGGCAGCAAAAAGTCGAGTAACCTTCTTTCCTCTTGGTCTAGTTTTATTTCTACATTGAAGGACCAATTTTACCCTTTGGTTTATAAACAAAAGGCACTAATGGAATCGAAATATCTATGGCAAGGTAAATGCCAAAATGTGGAAAGATTTACTGAATAATTTCAGAAACAAGCATTGAATTTGGGCATCTCATTAGATTCGCCCGAGACTACAAGTAAGTATATTGGTGCGCTACATAGTTACATAAGACACTCAATGTTATTGTTCAAGTCTACTATTATTGATGCAGCCAGTGTAAACGTGAATCATCTTGAAATCCAAGGCAAGAATGACAAAGATGATCAAGCCAAGAAGACACGTTCAACCCTCAGTATGGAAAATTCCAGAAGAAAGGAAAGGGGAAGGCTAAGAAGATCATCACAGAAAAGAAAGAGGATGGAGAAACACCATCTTGCACGCATTGCAAGAGAGGAGGTCATGATGAGGACCATTGTTGGAAGCTACATATGGAGCTGAGACCAAAGAGATTCAGCAGAAATGACAAGAAGAAGATAGTGGCAACAGTGCAGTGGGACCTTGGATCAGATTTTGGCGATGCAACATTGATCACAATTGTGGGCGCAAAAGGTACTCCTTCTGCTAGTAATAATTTTGATTCAATGGAAAGTACTAGTTATTTGAATGAGCATGTAAGTAATGAGCAAAACAAAATTGAATTATTCCACAATAGAGTTATTATAAAACACACAAAGGTGGAAACTCTTTTTGATTTAGGTTCCCAAGAAAATTTAATCTCAGAGTCCTTAGTGAAAAAGTTAGGCCTCGAAACTAAGCTTCATCCAAGTCAATACCTGGTTGGTTGGGTAAGCGATAAAGAAAAATTACAAGTAGAGTTATTTCTTCCAAATTATTTGATGAGGTAGAGTTATATGTTTTTCGTTTGGATTTCTGTGGAATTATCTTGGGAAGTCAGTATCTATATGACAAAAGGAATTTTTCTTTTGGCACGAAAATAAATACCACCTCACGAAGGATGGGGTAGAATATATAGTCAGAGCTCATCATACAAAAGTCAGTGCTAGGCTTGTAAGTGCAGGGTAGATTAAACAACTAGTTAATTCCAGCAAAGGGTGCATGCCCATGGTAGTGAGAGTGAAAGAGGCTGAAACAATTGATGTTTTCAAAGGTTGTGATCCTGATCATAAGAAAGAATTATTTGAAATTATTTCTGACTATGATGGATTGTTTCAGGAACCAAGAGGCTTGCCTCCAAAATGGGAAATGCAACATGAGATCCATTCACAACAAGATTTTCCTTTACCAAATATTGGCATGTACAGGATGGCTTCTATTGAGATGGAGGAGATTAAGAAATAGGTGTAGGACTTTCTAAATCAAGGGGTCATTAGACTGACTTCTTCTCTGTGCGGCTCACCGATAATGTTGGTGCTAAATAAAGACAACACATGGAGAATGTGCATAGACTATAGGGTGCTAAAAAAAATTACGGGGAAGAATTGAAACCCTCTCCCTTATATTGATGAACTATTAGATCAGTTGAAAAATGTTGTCTATTTTACAAAACTAGATTTATGTAGTGTATATCACTAGGTTAGAGTTGCAGAACAAGACATTTGGAAGGCTGCATTCAAAACTAAACAAGGGTTGTTCGAATGGATGGTGATTCCATTCGGACTGTGTCATGCTTTGACCACATTTATGAGGGTAAGGAATGACCTGTTTAGGCCTTTTCTTGATAATTTTGTGCTTGTATATCTAGACAATATTCTTATTTATAGTAGGACATGGGATGAACATGTATGTCATGTGAAGAAAGTGCTTGATGTTCTTAAAAATGAAAAACTGTATGTAAAGTTTTCAAAGTGTGAGTTTGGGAAGACCTCTCTGGTTTATTTAGGTCACATAGTCGGTAATGGGCAATTGAAAATAGATCCCTCTCAGGTAGATGCGATTATGAAATGGCCTGAACCCACAAATGTTTTAAAGATCTGAAGTTTTTTGGGTGTAGTACAGTATTGGAGAAGGTTCATTCTAAACTTCTCTATTATTGCAACCCCCTTACACGCATTGACAAGCGTCAAGCAAGCCTTCCAGTGGGGAGGAAAACAATAGAAAGCCTTCGACATGCTGAAAGAGAAGATTATCACAGCATTAGTGCTGGCCTTACCAGACCTTCAACAACCCTTTGAGATTGAAACAGATGCCAGTGGATATGCCATGGGTGTTGTATTGATGCAACAAAGGAAGCTTGTATGTTACCATTCAGAGACTTTCTCCCAGGCTGTTGTGAATTATCCCACGTATGACAGGGAGTTGTATTCCTTGGTTTAGAGTGTAAATAAGTGGAAACACTACTTGATTAGTAAGGAGACCATCATCCATATGGATCATCAGCCCTTGCAGTAACTTCAGTCATAGACTAAGCTTCAACAAGCCCGTAATTTCAGATGGGCGGGATTCCTCCAACAGTTTCATCTGGTAATAAAATAAAAGAAGGGCGCCAACAAAAAAGTAGCATATATGTTTTCTCTCCCTTTCCCGCCCTCCTATTTTTGCATCTATAGTTTTGAAAAAGGATTCTTTATCATTAGAAGGTTATGCTAAACAATACGCTAACAATGATGATTTTAAAGAGATTTATGCAAGACTGACTCGTGGATTCCAAGTGGACAATTATTATTTGTAGGGAAAACTATTGTATCACCTTGGAAAACTATGCATACCCATTTATGAAAGGGTACATGTAATCCGAGAGGCTTATACCTCTCTTGTGTATGGTCATTTTGGGGTTGAAAAAAATTTATGTCATTTACAAAGGTTTTGTTTTTGGCCTCATATGAAAAACATTGTGACTCGCTTTGTAAAGGGTTTTGTGTTATATTCTGTTTCAAAGACCTCTAATAGAAAACTTTATAAGTCAACCATGGGAAAGTGTGTCCATGGATTTTGTAGGTGGTTTGCCTATGTCTAGAAAAGTTCACGACTATTTGTATGTCATCGTGGATTGTTTTAGTAAAATTCATATTTTAGTGCCTTGTAAAAGGCAGGTCACTGCTTATCTTTTCTTTCAGCATGTTTGGGTCCATTTTGGTTTGTCCACATCTATTGTGTCAGATCGATACTCTCGCTTTCTTAGAGAGTTCTCGACCAACGTATGGAGAATGATGGACACTAAGCTTAAAAGAAATATTACATTTCATCCACAGACTGATGGGCATACATAGGTCATCAACCACACCGTGGTACACTTGTTACGAGGCTATTGTGGAAAGCCTCCCAAGTTGTGGGATGAACAACTTCCTTATGTGCATCATTGATACAATCGGGCATCACAATCATCCACACAGAGCTCACCGTTCAGACATGTGTTGGTTATCTACCAAGGGATCCCTTAGACATGGTCTTTGGGAAAGATGAGGATGGCAATGGATGAGATGATAGGGACGAAACATGAAATTTTATTCAACGGATATAGGTGATTCATTATGTAGTACATGAGTAGTTGGAGAAGAGTCATGCTTGGTATAAAGCTCGACATGATAAGCATCGAGTTGACCATTAGTTTTAAGTTGGGGACAAGGTATGGCTCCATGTCAACAAGTATAGAATGAAGGGAGAAGGGAAGAAATTGAGAAAATATTGGAGACAATGTTTTCCCTTTTGACTTGCTTGTTTAAATGTAAATGTACTCAGTAGTGAATGTTGAAAACCTAAAGATTTATGAACCTCCATTGTTTATGGATACCAAAGAGGTTGCACAGATTCCTACAGTGGACAATTTGCACCAGAGTATCTAGACAAGTTGCTTGAAGATATCATTCTCGACAGGAAAAACAGAACTTCACGATGGGGAGATGTGCAGTATATTCAAGTTGGCTTCAAAAGAACGCGTCTAAGTAAAGCTCGATGGATTGAGAAAGAGAAAGTGAGGGAGAAATTTCCTCACTTTCCAATTGACTAAAAATGCTTTTGGCAGTCCAAAATCTCTTAGTGGAGAGGATCGATCCAAGTAGATCTCTAAAAGGTGCCAGTGGCATGGTAAAAAGGCTCAAAACTCAAAATGGCAGAAACTCCATAAAATTAGTACTCGATTGAAGTGCTTGTCATCCTGATTCCAATGGTGTGAACGGAACTCAAATCCGAGTTCATATGAAGAAGTTAGGGCAAGTCAAAGGTCAAGTTTGACTGGGCAAGTGGCAAGAGGAAGTGACGTGGTAAAAATTTCAACGAATGGGGAAGCACCAAGTGGAAAATTTCCATTGGTATTGCATATCGCTAACTACAAAAGGTAGAGGTCTGCGGGTTGAGGAATCACCCCCCAACACTACCGGGTTGCGATTGCGATATTGCAATCACAGATTGGAGGTAAGTCAGCAGTTTCAAATCGGCCCCAAGAAAGAAAAGTTGTGATGTGATAATTGCATATCCCAATTGCAAAGGGAACGACATTACAGAATTGGCCCCAGAAGAGTCAGTTGCGATGCAATATATCGCAATCACAATTTGCAAAAGGGGAGCAATCGTATGGAGTACCAACCCCAGTTCACACTGATCACGATTTGTGATGAGGCTTCGAACCCGATTGTTGGCTTGTCGGGGCCTAACCCATGTTTGAATTTATTTAGCCAAGAAAATCCCTGTACTACTGGCCCTTTCGGCAACAGTCCACGGAGCGCAAATTGAAGTCTCACCCAAAGTAGTATGGGGCTGTTGGAACGAGGTTTCTGCACCCTTGAGATGTCTGAGGGGTTGATTTGGTCCAACTGCTAGTCTCTACATGTAGGTTGCTTCACACACTTCCCTGTCCTTTGTGTCCTGATGTATTCTCCTTCACATAGCCCTAACCAAGGACTATGGGTCTCCCGCGCTACTAGAGCAGTGCTCTACACTATTTATCGATTAAGTATCTTTGCATAAATGGATGCCTTATGTTATATTTATTTATACAACACATTCATATACGTTCACATAACAAATAAATAGTACACTTACAAATTATACCCAATAATACATCAAACAAGAAAAGATACACAGAAATATGGTAAAACTTCTCTTTATTAATTCTTCTCACTATTACCAACTCGACCTGCCCTATGCACTCAATTGTGGACTACTAGGCCTCTATGCACACAGTTGCAGAGCCTTCTCCTACTCTGTGACCAAAGACACAACTTACAGTTTGACTCAATCCCTTAGACTCATCATGCTCTATGCTATTCCTCTATTCCTTTTTCTCTACACTTAGAGCCTCGCTCTATTTATACAATCCTATGGCCTGCGGACCATGGGTAGGTCTATCAAGCTAACATTACATTACAAAATAAGGGCGGACAACCGTGTGACTCTATTATGACTTCGCGCTCCGCACCCACAAATCACAGAGTCTTTACAATGGACTTGGTCAAAACTTGGGCTTTAAGCCCCAAAACATGCTTAGGGGGATTCCATGCCCAAGAGGCCCCCAACACAAACATCGTGACTCACCCTCGAGTCACTCTAACGGTGTAGAGATCTTCGGGTGGAGTCCCTCCAACTCTATGTAAACTGCTGCAAGGTCAGCAGCGCACTGATCGACTACCTATTGAATCTCTTGTACCTGTTTTTCGGAGATCGCGGTGTTGAAACTACTTCCCTATATCCATTCATGTGTCCCCTACCTCCGTTTATAGTCCTGCACCTTCGTCTCACTACTTGGAGCATGAAGACCATACTTCTGTTGGCTAGTCAGATAGTCGGACCACCCACATAGGGCTTTAATCGACTGCCATTTACTTTTCCTGTGAAAGGTTCCCCATTTAGCTTTACCAACTGTAATGTGCCTCCATCTGTGACCTCCTTAACAATGTATGGTCCCATCCAATGCATTATGAACTTTCTTGGAATTTATCAAAATTACTGTCATACAGTAACACTAAATCAATTACCTTGAAGGTGCACAACTTAATATGGTGGTCATGCCAGGCCTTTTCCCGCTGCTTTTGTACCTACTGATGAAAGCTAGCTAGGAACCATTCCTCTTCGAGTTCCTCCAGCTGCGCGAGACTCTCTTCCAGGGCTTCATGGTCCGTCATACCTGTGAGCATTACTATATGCAGAATAGGCACAATATACTCCATTGGCATGACAACTTCCATGCCATAAACCAACTGGAAAGGTGTTTGTCCCGTCAGTTTCTTGCAAGTTGTCCTATAAGCCCATAGGACTACAGGTACGCATAGGTCCCAATCACTCTTTTACGTGTTGTAGACCTTGCTCAACAAACTCTCAAGTATTTTGTTAAATGCTTCTACTGTCCCATTGGCTTGGGGGTGATATGGTGTGCTTTTCTGATGATACACATGAAACTCTTATGTTAGTGTGCTTATTGTTGCGTTCAAGAAATGTGTACCGTGATTGCTCATCAATATCTTCAGACATCCAAATCGAGTTAGTACCTGTTCGAATAGAAGCTTTGCAACTGTGGCGACCGTGCAATATTTTATCGGCTACACTTCGGCCCAACGAGTTAGGTACTCTATCGTGGTGATAATGTATCTTGCACCCATCTTTCCTTGAGGTTTTATAGGTCCTACAAAGTTGATTGCCCACTTTTTGAAGGGCTGTAGTGTCATTTGTGGATTCAAAGGCATCTCGTCCCTCTGCAATAGTTTACCTATTCTTTGAGATATATCACAGGCCTTACAATGTACTCTTGAATCCTTATGAAAGATTGGCCACCAAAACCCTGAGCAAAGAATCTTTAGCGTGGTCACTCACCCTGTATAGTGCCCTCCTACAACGCCCCCATGCACTTTCATGAGGATCTGACTTCGTTCAAATTCAGGTACATACCTCTGCAGTATCTCATACTTTCCCATCTTATATAGGTGTCCCGTGATGACAAAAAAATCAATCGCATGCACCACCAGTTCCTTCTTCTGCTGGATAGAGTATTCTTTCGGCATAGTCCCCATTGTCAAAAAGTGGATTATGTATTCAAAGTGTCCATCCGCTACGCGTACAACAAAGATTTGTGCATCCAATAATCCTTCCTCTAAACTAATAGGTTCCTCTCCCATCTCAATTAGCAACAAGTGATTCGGTCCTGCATTTAGGTGTCTAGGATTCACAACGACCTCAAAATCATATTCTTGGAACAATAAGAGCCACCTACATATGTGCCCCCCCAACACAAGCTTATTGACCAAATATTTTAGCGCGGAATGGTCTGTATACATCTTGAAGTGTCCCCCTAGCAAATAGTGCCAGTATTTTTGGAGCGCGTACACCATAGCCAACCCCTCGCGTTTAGTTGTGGAATAGTTCTTTTCTACTTTAGACAACCTCTCCACCCTCCTATGTTAGTACCACTCCCAACACTATACACGACACATCGACATGGACATGAAACTCCACATCCCATTTTGGGAAGACTAGGATTGGTGCGGAGGCCAATTTCTCTTTTAGTACATCTAGGCTCTTCATGCAATCATCATTCCAGCAGAATGTGACATCCTTTTTCAACAATTTCTCCATTGGCATGGTGATCTGGGCATAGCTTTTGATGAATTTCTGTATGTCCCAGGGTAGCACGCAACTGTTTGACACTTCGCAGTGCTTCCAAATTCATAATTACTGCAATCTTCGTGGGGTCTACGATCAGTGCGTGTTTGCAGACCACATGTCCCAACAGGTTTCCAAAGGGAACAAGAAACGTACACTTCTTGAGGTTCAACATGATTTGGTGTCGTCAGCAAGTATCCAACATCAAGCGTAAGCTCACTACATGGTGCTTAACCAATCCAAATACATTCCAATCATCCAGATAGACGTCCAGGAATTTGTGGATATATTCTTTGAATGTTGCAACAACTATGCGCGAAAAAATGGCTGACTTGTTCTTCAACCCAATCGGCATAACGTTGTATTGAAAGCAACCCCACTCAATCGTGAAGGTGGTCTTGCTCCTATCTTTCGGTACAATTTTGATCTGGTGGTACCCTGAGAACCCATCAGTAAAAGAATATGCTTCTTGCCCACCGACATTTTCCAATATTTCATCTGTGAATGGAGTTGGGAATGGGTCGTGCACACATGCATCATTCAATTTCTTGAGGTCCACGCATATTCTTGTCTCACCCTTCAGCTTCTTTTCCTATACTACCATAAGGCTTACCTAGTCGGATTCTTCCATTGGCTCATTGATTCCAGCTGCGAGCATTTTGTCTAGTTCTATGCGGACCTTTTCCTTGTACTTCGGATTCAAGCAATAAGGCCTCTGCTTAATTGGTTTTATGTCGGGTTTTAAGGTGATCTTCATCATCCCTAAATCGCCAATGATTCCCTTTAAGTCTGTGATCTTGGTCGGGAATAAGTCTTGGTAATCGCGGATTAACTCAGTGATCTTATCCACCATCACATCATCCCAGTAGTCACCAAGCATGGTATACTTTGGTTCGGCCTTCGTACTAATGCTTAGCTTCTTTGTCTTTACCAACGCAGTTATGTCAGGGCCCTCAACCAATGGCCCTTGAACCTCGCGATAGCCTTCAGTTTCTGGAATGTTAACTTTTCGTGGATCTTCGTCGTCTTCTTTAATATTTACGTTGTAACACTCCAACACGCAGCTCAATTGGGTCACCCATTCAGGTTGAATCACGTCTATTAGCTCCTAGAGTATTTTAAAGATAGTTGCTTTTACTACTTGTAGCGCATCATCAATAGTATCCCACCAACAATCCTCAAATGTGAAGGTTAAAAGGAATCCTTTGCGTAAGATATCCCATTCACATGTTCCATAGTGGAGCTCCATCTCTATATACCAGTTCATGGGTATAATATCAAGGGTATGATAGAACAAGTGCACCCACTTAGGTTGTGGCTCTTCCCCATGGACCTTTGTCCATTTGGCGAGGTGCGCACGCGGATCATCCCATATGTCATACTTGTCTTTTAATCACATCTAAGGCTTCCCAAACAGCATGCGCATCATCCTCCTGCATTCGCACCAGTCCTCAAAGCTTCTTTGGTGCGTACCCCACCACCTCACAGGCATCGCATGAAATACCCATTTCAAAGCTTCGAAATGTTACTGTGCTGGCACCTTTATTTCAAATCTGTTTAGGAAGTCATCTACCTCACTTAACCCATCATACGTAAGCAGATCCCTTACCTTTGTTGACATGCAATGTAATGATCTCGTCATCATGTTACAGTTCAACCTGATTACCTCATGTAACGGGTTCTGCTATCATTCTATCTCCTCGTCAGAATCCAATGTGCAGGAGCTTTCGTACTCCCATGAGATTTTTCCATCTATGGTTGGATTCACCTAGTCTTGTTCTCACGTGGTTATCTTGTAGATGCAATCTAAATCATTGTCACTGTCATAGTCATGCACTGGCTTCATGTAGCACAATCCTTCTACAGGGTCCAAAGGTACAACTACGCATAGAGACTTTTTCTCAAAGATCATCTTGCGCTTCTTCAGATTTATCACCCCATTCATGTCAGTGGCCCAATATATTCTTAATAGCCTGGGTTAGGGATTTTTGTCATCAACAATATCTATCACTTTTAAGTCTGCTAGCGTGCTTGCTCCTTCAATATCCACTGTGATTCCCGGCAATCTCCCCATAGGTAGGATCTTTTGCTGGTTCACCATTCACAGTTGGATAGGAGACCATTGTAGCATAGGCCTTCCCAAGCACTCCCAAGTTTGTTTTGGAAGAACATTCGTGTATGATCCTAGGTCTAGAATGACTTCGTCCATCTCATATTCTCCAATCTACGCGGTCAATCTCATCTCCCTTCCTGTCCTTGTCATGTGCTTTCTGAGCTTCTGTACTACACGCAGTTCTCCTAGCGCAATCCTAACGCATATATTTATGAGTTCCTGTAGCCCCTTTACAGCCTTGGTGTCATGCAGTAGCTTCATTCATGTTTCCAAGAATGTTGTGAGCATCGATGAGTCCATTTCTAGCTCTGGTCTGCCTTTTCTTCCTGAAGTGGAGGCATCAACAAAGCTCTTCCTCACTTCCATGAATTTTTCCTTAGCGCAATCCAAATAAAACTCTGGTTCTTTTGTCAGAGCCTTGCAAACCCAAGTACTCCCTTCAGGCTACTTGCCTTTGTTATTCCCTACCATAGTTCCACTTCGAAGCACAATATTCACATTAGGGTCTTCCTTGTGCAGCTCAGACCTCATCATTTGCAAGTTCTAAGTCGGGGGAGGTTGGAGTGCTCCTTTATCACATAACCTCACTATCAGTGTGGGACAATCCTCTGTCTCATAATCAAACAATGTATAATACAAGTGTGATGGCCATTTTGGATTCATACAATCATGGGCATAATGTCTTGGCCCTACGAAATTATAACATATCAATTGTTTGCTACCTCTTCCAGGTCCTCCTCCACCTGAAATTCGATTCGCGCCATCCCTGAGTTCTGGTTAAGGGCCTGAATTTCGACTTGAAATCTATAGGTAGGATTCTGATCCATCATCAACTCATAACTCCTTCAGATGCACTCATCATGTCCCATTCATCTACAGAAATTACAGAACAACTGCTGTGAATTCTGCGTGTACTTCTACAATAAATGACAGTTATATGTAGCATGTTTTCCTCCTATTTGACAAATCACACACCACAATGTAGGTGTTGCACTAGGTCCTGCTTGTGCCTCTGGTCTCAATGGCATTGGCCCTCCTCCCACGAGGTAATTCACGAACACTGGGCAGTGGTCCTTGTCATGCCCCTGACCTATTTTATGCACCATACCTTGTCGCGCACTTCTGGGCACATTGTCCTATCTTGTTTCAAACTCTGCATCTCAAGGCACAAGTTTTTCGACTGTACGTGAATCTGCTGAACTCCCAGGTTGGGATCTTGTATCAGGGTCTCGTGTAGTCTCATCGTGATTTCCAAGGCATTGACCTGAGTTCTAGCCTCTGTTGTGACAGCGCGTTCCTTAAATGTGGCATTAACGATGCTACAAACCATTCGCAATGTTGTCCATCCGTCAACATCATGTTAGCTTCATGAATTGTGCACTTCAATATCTGATCCAACTCCCAAGGGGTCTTGCTTGGTAGCATTGTGATTTCCTTGAACCCAAGGATCAACCGCGCCTCTGACTTCGGCCTGCTAAATTCTTTGTTTATCACAATTTGGATATCTATTATCCCCACGTTCAAATTGTCATTGGAATGCTTAATGTACCAGGTGAGCGTGTGATCCTATACAACATTGACCAATGTTGCCTTCTTTATATTGTCATCTGTGACTCCCTACGCTTCCCATATAGCCTTTATCACGAACCAAAACTGGTCCAGATCTTCACTTCCTACTCCCTTGAACAGTGGCAACTTTATCACGCTTGCCATATTGACTCGTGGTGGTGGCTGAGGTGGTATGGGTGAAGATGTGGGTGAATTTGGTGAAACTGGCAGTGGTGTGGGTGGGGGTGGTATGCATGGAATCCTCTGCCTTATCAAATTGATCGCACTTCTTAGTGATACCTTCGCGAGCTCTTCCTCGTCCCCTTGCGGAGGTGAAATCAAGGGGCTAGTTTCTAGTTATATACTACCTTCATTTCTGTAGATTCTCCCACTTCGCATAGCCCCAAACATCAATTTATTCGCATAACCCACTTTTCACATAGTAGCATTTTAATCCAAGTGTTCAAAGACTTAACATACTTACCTTTGGGTCCTTTAAGGAAGTGTTGCTCTGCCTCGCTATAGCTGACTAAAGTATCTGTCGTGAACCCAATGATGAATCCTCCTATAATTCAATCGATCCAGTGATCAAAAGCACCACGATCATATCCTCCAACGCTTCCAATCTGTGCACTAATTATGGAGTCCACACAATAGGTCTATCGAGCTTGCACCTTCCTTATTTATCTGCTAGCTTCACAATCCATTTGTATAGCTCGGTAGGGAAAGATGCAAAGAAAATATTGTGGATATTTGTGTATAAGTAACAACCTAACCACTCTTCTTTTGATAGTCACAGATTCCTATTCTCCTGCACCGTGAACTCGTGAATCTTCCTACCAAACCAATCTTCAATTCCTTTCTTTGTTGGATTCCAGTGATATGACATTAGACATCTCTATGCAAATCTTGGTCCTGGCAACAGAACCTTTTGTTTTCTTGTTGGGACATGACCCAAGTTCGGAGTTAGTTAGCCAAGAAAATCCCTATACTACTGGCCCTTTCGGAAATAGTCTACGGAGCCGCGAACTCAGGTCTCACCCAAAGTAGTATGGGGGGGTGCTGGAACTAGGTTTCTGCACCCTTGAGCTATCTGAGGGGCTGATTTGGTCCAACTGTTAGTCCCTATGCACAGGTTTCTTCGCACACTTCCCTGTCCTTTGCATGCTGATGTATTTGCCTTCGTGCAGCTCTAACCAGGGACTATGGGGCTCCCGCGCTACTAGATCAATGCTCTGCACTATTTTCCGGTTAAGTATCTTCGCGTAAATGGATGCCTTATGTTATATTTATTTATATAGCACATTCGTATACGTTCGCACAGCAAATAAATAGTACACTTGCAAATTATACCCAATAATACTTAAAACAAGAAAAGATACACAAAAATATGGTAAAACTTCTCTTTATTAATTCTTCCCATGGTTACAGACTCGACTTGTCCTGCACACTAAACTGCAGGGGTCCGTGCACTCAGTTGCGGACTGCTAAGCCTCTACGCACATAGCTGGAGAGCCTTTTCCTACTCTATGACCCAAAGACACAACTTTCACTTTGACTCAATCCCTTAGACTCATCATGCTTCTATTATATTCCTCTATTCCTTTTTCTCTACACTTAGAGCCTCACTCTATTTATACTATCCCATGGTCCGCGGACCATGGGTAGGTCTATCAAGCCAAAATTACATTACAAAACAAGGGCAGACAACCGTGTGACTCTATTATGACTTTGCGCTCCGCACCCACAAATTGTGGAGTCTTTACAATGGACTTGGTCAAAACTTGGGCTTTAAGCCCCAAAACATGCCTTGGGGGGATTCCATGCCCAACATCGATATATTATGAGTTGTGTTTAATAAGCCCCTTGATTTCATTGTTATTGAAAGGTGCCTATTCTAAAGGCTTAGGTTTGTATGCCGATGGAAAAAGTCGATTGCGATTTGTGATGAGGCTAATTGCACCGATGGATTATTCCATCATTTGAGGTTTAATGAGAAAACAGTCTGTGGATTTTTTTTCTATGTTTGACAGGGTTGTTACATCATACTATTCAAGGGCCCAAGAATCTCTATCTGAAACAAACCTGCCATCTAATACTTGTCATTTTTTGGGAACTACTTGGAATTGAGGGGTTAGCCACCAAGTATATATATTGGACGGTCTGCACAGGAAAAAGGAGGAGACTGGCCGATAGTTCAAAACATTGTACGCAGCAGTAACCCAACCTAGTAGTAGGGGCCAGGCCCTCGCCTTGAGTAGCAGGGAGGTTCTGAGATGGTTCAAAAAACCCAATTATCTAAATTAGGTGTTCAGATAGGTCTTTTTGCATGATTTTTTGCCGGGATTTCAGTGGGATTGTTTGTTTCTAAAGTTGGTCTCCCCATTCTTCATCTATCTTCCTTCTTGGAGGTATAAGGATTTTAATTGAATGTTTCTTGTACGTTTATCTCTTTTTATGCCACTTAATGAAAGAAAGCCTCCCCACTATTGAGCAGGGCCCGGAGACATAGTCCAAATTGGATGAAATCTGTAATCAAATCTTTGTGTCATGGTTTCTTGCTTATCGTGTTATTTCCACATTATTTTATGTGCTTTTAAGTTCCCTGGTTTATAAGCTTTGTTTCATGTAATTATGATGCATCTATAAGTAAAAGATCTTGGATCATTGTTAGGACCCAGAATTGACCAATTTTGACCTTATATTTCCATCATAATATTATCCTTTTCAGTCATAAGTTATAAGCTTTGATCACACAATGACTTGATCACCCCAAGGTATGGAGTAATTTCCCGCATATCTATATGTTTAATCGTTCACTGCATATTCGTAAGTATCTTTGTATTTATCTTTGGAAAGCTGACTAAATTGCTAAGTAATTGTCTTAAGCCCGCAGGAATTATAACTTATAGCTGTTGTAACACCAGAAACAGCAACTACACAGTTGCTGCAACACCAGAAGCAGCAACTACGCAGTTGCTACAGTCAGCAACAGAAATTATCTAAAGCGGGTATTTTGCATCAGCTGGGAATAACAACGGCAACTATCTGAGGAACGCTGACGTGGTTGAATCAAGCAATTGTCCAAAGCAAGTAGAACACAGCTACCCAGACTCAGAACCAGAATAGCACGGGGAATCAGCGAGAGGAATGTGCATATCCCAAGGAAGACGGACGAAGACAGTTATCAGCTGTGTAACAGTCAGAACCTAAACAAAGAATATATCATCATATTGTTGCAACAGCATCTCTGTAATTCTTATTTTTGATTAAACGGGTCAACCAATTGAACCGTAACAATCTATTGTAATAGATGTCTCCTCTATAAAGAGGAGACATCTACATTAGTCAGGGAGTAGGATGTAATAGCATTTTTGTAAGAATATCAGCAAGTCTGAACTTTACTGTACTCGAATTTTTGACAGATGAATAGAAGAACTTCCTGAGTATTTAAGCTATTCTCCGTGTTCTGGGGAATCTTGTGAGAAGGACTGGGCCCACCTTCCTCACAAGATTCACCCATTTATTTTCCTGTCAAGTGTGTAAGTGTGTGATACTTTCTTTCCGTAGATACTCTGTTTGGATTCTGTAGCATTACCTCTTGTAATTCTGTTTTGCTAGCACTCTGTTTTATTGATTGTTTGAAGTTATGAAAGTGTATTTCACCGGTGAATCTAAGTGCAGTGTGTGTTAGCAATCTGATTCCAGGGGCAGGTGCTGAACGTCCTCACCTGGAGGATAGGGTCCTGATCCTCTACCAACAGAGCATCTATCTCTTTGCTTTTCAGATTTGTACTTTTAATTAATTCCTTTTACTTCATCAGCACTGTGATAACTTAGTATAAGAATTAAGTATACTACAACTCTTAATGCTTTTAGAGTTAAAGTACATACAGTATGCGGTAGCCTTTGGAATAAAAAGACTTTCCCAGGTTGACAATTAATGTGGTACTTGATTG
>APFE030206246.1:0-10754 GCA_000404065.3 Pinus taeda | reverse complement strand
ATCCTTTATAGGAACGCCAAGATATAGACCTTCCAGATTTGAAAATATTTGGCTTACCCACCCGAACTTCTACAACAATATTGAAAAATGGTGGGCTAAATATTTGAATGTTTAAGGCACTAAAACGTTCCTTCTGCAACGTAGGCTAAAACACATAAAACTCGAGCTTAAATATTGGAACAAGAATGAGTTTGGAAATATCCTCGAAGCAATAAAAATAGTTGAAGGAAAGCTTCAGGATATTAACCTGGAGCTCATCACTAAGAGATTCACTGAGGAGGGTAACAAGCAAGTTGATTCGCTTCATCAAGAATGGGAAGGCTTATGTAAGCAAGAGGAAATCTTCTGGAAACATAAATCTAGAGTTCAATGGTTAAAGGAAGGAGACAGGAATACAAGATTTTTTCACAAATCCACTATGGATCATCGATCTCATAACAGGATTCTAAAACTGAAAGATACGCATGGAAATCAACTCAATACCCACAAAGAAATAGAATCTGCTCTCGTTCAACATTTCCAAGGCATAGCAGAGGAGCCCCTCATGGAGTTGGTTACCTAACTGTCCTAATCCACATGACCACGATCACAAAAACCTACATCTGAGGAGCCTTGTCTTTCAACCCAACCTAGATAACTAGAATGTCTGATTCAAGGTGTTTTAATTGCAAGCTTTATTGTTAGTCTGAAAGAAAAAAAATGTAGCACATCAATGGATTGTGGCTGAAGAGCCTACTGTAAAAAGCTGCTTTGGATGTAGCAGCTATGCATAGAGCGAAAATACATCAAAGATCAGATAAAAGTTAATAATTTTAGTAGTCATTAAATGCTGTAAATATATGAGTTCTGATAATAGATCCACCTGTATAGAATGCAATTTATTGGATTCAGTGCGGTATTGGCTGTGCAGTTGTATCGTAATTAATCCGTGAGAGGGAAATACAGCTATAAACTGAAGTCTCTTCTAATGGATGAATGATTTCTTGGACCAAATGGGTTCAATATTTATGTGCATGGACTTTTTAAATGCGTTAAAAGCTCCTCTGTTGAGCTGCGTTAAAATCTCTATTATATTTCTTAATATTCTATTTTTAAACAATTTGCCCTGTAAGATGACCCTAAGCATATATTGATGTATTGGATAAGTATAAGTATATATTAATGTATTTTTAATAAATAATTAAAGAATGAGATTATGTAGGCTTTTAATATTTGTAATAAGAAATTGTGAATGTTTTTATCAATATAATTACTTAATTTAATAATCTATGTAATGTACCAAAGTCCTTGTTGTAGTTTTGACACTCAAGGATGATGTTTTCTGGGTGACAATGATCGATGTTGATTATTCATCTTTTTCTGTTTGAACTATTGAAAAGTGATACAAACAGTCTAAACAAACACCCATACCACTGCCCAAACATGTTGTCATTCATGTATATCAAACGCAGTGTAAGATTTGAAATGTTGACCTTTTATTTTCAAATGATACAAACTGTCTAAACAAACACCCATACCACTTCCCAATTAACATGTTGTCATTCATGTATATCAAACGCAATGTCAGATTTGAAATGCTGACCTTTTATTTATTTATATAGATATGGAGGAGGGTGCTCCGAATAAGGCCGCCGCAACTTTGAAATGCTGACCTTTTATTTATTTATATAGATATGGAGGAGGCTGCTCCGAATAAGGCCGCCGCAACTTGCTGAGTTCCTGGATTCTGGCTGCTCAGTGCAACGATGGCCACTGCATTGAAATACCTAGAATGTGAATCTACAAACACCAAGTTTTGTTACTACATATACAGTCTATCACAACCACGCTATTTCTGTGAGACATCCAAACGCTACTGGACCAAAAGAGGCACTTTGAGGAATGTTCTTGTTGGTGAAAGTTACAGAAAAAACAAGACAATCAAGAGATAATTTTTTAGTGCTCGTGACAATGAATTGACATCCACGACTACTCATCGGAAAATCACAATAATAATAACATCACACATCCTGTCTACAGTGGCCAATTGTTCAAGCCCCGGGCACCCTTATTTGACCAAATCCAGGCCGCTTGCTTTCATACGCTCTGGGCAGATTTGGTGGTTGTGGCAATTCACCACAGTAGTATAAGACACAGTAGTGTAACCCATGACCGATTAATACTCACCCAATAATTCCTTGGACAAATCGTCAAGCAGAAGCTTCAAATTCATTCTAGCCACAAGCACAACTGCAAATACAGAGTAATTTTCGTCATGTACAGAGAAAACATTAAACTCCAGAAGAGAATGGTGTGAAACCAGAGCTCTCTCACTTTCACTACATATGAGAGATGATTTACCTCTTTCTGTTTACAGGCCACGCAGACTGATTTGACCACAACCGCTGGAGCTACCCAGTCCTCGAATCTATACAACACAGAAGAATGGGCAACGAACCAAGAGACAGGTGCAGTAATAGCGCCTACACTGCCACCATTGGAAATGAAAGAGTTGAGAAAATTCCGAATCAGGGGAACAAGAAGATAGCCATCCTTGGGAAAACCATAGCTATGAAAGCATTTATGATGGGAAACTCCACAACGCATAAGAAAGCCAGGGGTAGCGTCCCTTCTCGCCTTTTTACGGTTTACGGTTTATCAAGATACAGAGTGGCATGAGTCGTATGAACTTCTAGCTGAGTGTTTCCTGTAACCAACCTCTAGCGCAACAATTACCCTAGCCTATAATCCCTTCTCACCTTTTTACCGTCTCTCAAAATACAGAGTGGCATCTCTCCAAATTCAGAGTGGCATGAGTCTTTATTGTAGAGAACTTACAGTTGAGTCTTTCCTCTAACCAACCTCCAACACAGTAGTTATTGCCGCCTATAATGATCCAATGAATGAAAATTCTGTAATTGTCTAACGCATCATACCAACGATTCAGGATAGTACACAGTGGCATGTAAGAAAGTTATTCCCAGAGGGAAACGCCTTACAACGTAATTATATTCAATGTGAGCTAATTTAAGGCAAGTAGTATTACCTTAAATGTGATTCAATTTAAGCCTAGGATATGGTTATTAGTAGATAATCGTTTTATTTTTCTTGTGTTCTCATTAATTTTATTGCAATGTTACTTGTTTTTTAAAGCAAAGAACATTTTAAATTTTATGGACCAATAAGTTTTTGCAATTGAAAGCTTATATTTATTTTAATTTTTATTTAGCATATAATTTTCAATATTTTATATTTATAGTATGGATATGGTAATTTTGGATCTACATAGTTGTGAGATGAATGAAATCTTTTGAGATATAAAAAATCTAAAATATTATAAATTATTTATAAGTGGAGAGTTGTAATTCTATGTGATTAATAGATCCATCTTTAAACAAGTATGGTAAACCATGTGGGGGGCAAGAGTATGCCATCTCTTTCATTTTGAGCAACAAAATAATAAAAATATTTTATTTGTTAACTATTTCTCATTTATTTTATATAAAATATATCTTTACAAATATCTTATTCCAAAACTATCTAATTTCAGATTTACTACATATTGCAAATTTGATCTCATAAGTTACTAGATGTTTAACCTACACGTTAATCATGGTTGCTGGGGCCTTAAAGACACTCCGTCTTTCAACTTGGCATTGCTTCTAAAAACAATATTGGCCAGCAATTAGCAATGATGGCCTCTGGAATCAAATCATCATGGATAACTATCTATAGAACATGGATCTCATTAGCCGGCTACATGTTGGTGCTTGAAACCCTTCTTATCTTTGATTATCATGGCGCAGTCTCCTTGATACTAAGAATTGGTTGTTTGGAATCTCAGGTCGGACGTTGGCTCGAGATGTATCATGGAGATAGGCCTAGACTCGCTCTAACGCATGACTGGTCCGCATTTATTAACTCTTCTTATCATTAGATTTATGCACAATCACTCACACGGTGTTATTTTTCTTATCTTAAAGGTGTGTCGATTTGAATATTTGTTCTATGTGACCCACATGGATTGCAATTTGCGCCCACTACAGTAGCACTAATGATAGGGGCAACGGAGACAGCTAGAATGAGTCGTACATTTCGGGCCCATCGACCGTCATCCAGCAAGTAAAGTCCAGTGGACTATAACATTTCAGTGAATGAATAATTCGATGTGAACGTAACTGTTCATGGTACATAGTTTCAACTAGAACTTTTTAATACGTTGAAAACAAAAACCACGACACCGTGAAAATGAGAATAATGGCAGCGACACCTGAACGGAAAGTAAAATACGAAACTGCACGACAGTTTTATTATAGTGACTGGTGAGAATAGCACAGCATCAGATTCTCTTGCTCCGAGAATCATGTGAGACGCTTTATTGACACTAACATAAACATAGATATATATATATGACATATTAGATATATATATGACATATTAGATGCGTATTGTGCAGTTGGGCAGACGTTGAATATATAACTAAATTAGAAGCTGTACTGCTCGTAGCGGATGAAACAGTCACCTAGCTGAACTCGAGCACCGATGGCGTACCCGCAAATGTTCCAGATGCGGCCCCCAAGGTTTTTAAGGCAGGCGGTGCAATCAGACTGAGAGATTCCCTGTTTGCAAACCCCACGCCCATAGGCGGTGGGTGAACCTGCTCGCGATGCTTTATAGTCGTAACCGCTGAAGGCAGTGTTTCCCTCTAGATCTACCAGGAGGGATCCGAGAGTAGTATAAAAGGAACTTCCGCTTGGGATCTTCTGCCCGTTACATGCAGATGATACCAAGTTTGTTCTGGGCGTGCCTACAGCACTGCCCACCACCAGGGCTACTACCATTACTGCCAATGTAAAGCCAAATGAGTACCTCATCCCGAATGATATATATAAGCTCTACAATGAGAAATGAAATGCTGGCTGGAATGAATGATATAACCACCAATGCAGCCTCCATTTATAGGCCTCGCGGAGATGGCTGTGTATGGGTAGAATTATGAATAACATCTCTCTGTGGGTTATGGGCCGAAATGCACGAAGGATTATGGATAACATCTGTCAGTGGATTAGTGGCCGAAATGGACGAGTCATTCTAGCTCCGTGGCCGCCTGTCTTGACTAAACCGTTGGGGCCCATATATAAGAGATGGTATACATTTTAATAATTAACCTGGCGCTGTCATATATAAAGCTAATAGTGAATCAACTAGTCACATACAATTACAACGTGATATATATATAAGCTAGTCACATACAATTACAACGTGATATATATATATATAAAAGCTAATAGTGAATCTATTAATCACATACAATTCCAACTCTCCACCTGTAAACCACTTTTAAAATTTTACAAGTTATCGATGTCAAACCACTTGTAAACCACGTTATATAAGTTATATATAAAAAAGCTAATAGTGAATCTAGCCACTTGTAAACCACGTGTGCTGGACGACGGTAGATGGGCCCGGAATGTACGACTCGTAGTGGGCGCAAATTGCAATCCACGTGGGTCACATAGAACACATTCTAGAGAATGGATTTTCTCATTATCCCTACATTTAAAACTTAACAAGTTCTATGTAAAATTGAAACTTAGCCCCATTCTCGCTATTATGAATGGTTTAAAATCATGACAAGAACGGATGTGTTAGATCATAACGTGACCGGTTACTTGCAAAGCCAGAGAGTGAAAAAAATGGAAGTTGATCTTGCAAATTGGGTCTTAACTGCAACATTTTTTGGAGAGTTTATAGATTTTGCAATTTTGGATCCAATAGATGTGGGTGATGGAGCCAAAGTAAAACATTTTCATCTAAATGTTACTTCTTCTTTTTCAGGAGTCGAGACTAGAGTTTAAAGAACCTCTATCATTTTCCTAATCAATCACACATCTCGAGTCTCCAAAAGCTATAAAATCTTTAGGGTTGAGCCAATTAGAATAGTGCAAGACAATATTAGATATTTTTGGTAATTATAATATAATCAGAATAATTATATTTATATAAATATATTTAATAGGGAATTATATTAATTAAAATAATTATATTTATATAAGCTCATTCGGTGGTGAAGGGGTATACAATTAAGTCACTTCGTGATGTGAAGGTCACCAATTAGTAGGAAATAATCCGCGATCCCGTGGTGATTTTGATGGCTTAGATGCCCCTAGGTCGTGGTTTCTCAAGCCAAATGCCGAGCTTGTTGTAATGTGTAAATTGAGTAACAAAATAAAAATTATATTTATATAAATATATTTCATTTAAAAATTGATGTTAAAAATTATGCTAACTATTAACAACATTATTTAAATATGAAAATATATTCTTCATTATAAAATATCAAGGTTACTATGATTAATTATTTTTTCTTTGACGTAAAACCTATATGGTGAGTATTCTTCTAAATAAATTGTTTGTAACATAACAAAATCAATTAAATCTACTTATATTTAATAAACTAAATGAAATATTTTTTGTAATTAAAAAATTTATAATAGTACTAATTGTTCTATGAATTATAATATGAATTAATATCACTATCATTGAGTTGGAATATCTCTATATTAGCTTTCAAATTGGAAGTATACTCTCTTAGTGTGAAACATCTTATCATTGCCTCCAACCACGTTTCTAATTGTTTACTTGCATGACTTCTAGAAAGTTTTGGGGGCTTAATATTTTGAAGCTCCCTAGTAATGTCCCTAGTTGGAGATCCTCTATTAAAATCCTTTGATCCCTTGACATTTCTCACCCTTGATGGAAAGCGCTCTAGGTCCACCTCAGTTGTTTCGTGCACTCTTAAAGTCTCATTAATTATCTCTATAGAGTACAATATGAGAGCTAAATCTAGTGATGGCAATGGGGTTCTTGGAGGAGTGGTCATTGTGATGAGTCTCCTCTGCCTTGATTCCCTCACATCCTTGCCATTCTAAAACATTCCATTATCTCCATGACACACAAGTCTTATTAGTGCAACTTAGGATGTCAACGATTATTTGGCACACACACATATATAAAATGATATGTGTAAGTTTCCCTTTCACTATGCTAGTAAATGAGTGATGTTGATTTTGAGTAGATTCTCATGGATCTAGTAAATAATTTTCGCTTGCTAACTAATCAAGTTTTATGCTATGTTGTTAGTCACCATCACACGCCTTTCTAACATCAAGTCTCTCCCCTACACCAACCTTAATTAATTAAATGGATCATTAACCTTATTTTAGTTAGCACTAGACTTCAATTTATTATTATGTGAATATTGGTAGTTCGTTGGTTGAATTTTCTCTAAGGATGTAGCATCTTCATGAAGAAGGAAATAATTGTAATGAAATCCTAACTATGAACATTAGGAAGAGGTCATCAAATATGAAGTAACATTCGAGACTAACAATAGGCTAAAGTTGCCTAGTTACATGTGCAAACTAGGCATGGAAAATCATATTTAAGTGAATTAAGTTGGATTAGGTACAAATTGATTATTTTGAAATTAATGTAAGTCATATGTGTCTTAAAGAGGTTGTATTAAAAATAACTATAGGAATTTCATTTCACTAAGATATTTATGTTTCAACTTCTTAAGATGCACAACTTTTAGAGTGATCCATTGTGGAAAGTTAACAAAATATTGGAAGGTTGAAGTGTTTTAAGTTTTCTATATCCAAATGAGATGGGGACCAATCCAAAAACAAAAATCAAACTTATTTATGATGAAACTATGGGTGATGATTACTATGACAACCAATTAGGAATGATGTAATTTGGAAGTGAGAATTTAGTGATATAAATGAAAGGAGGTAATGTTCATCAATTATCATGTTTTCTTATCAAGTGGAAAATATTAGTACGATATACAATCCATAATAATTAGGAGTTTCATGTGGAAAGTACTTAAAGTGGGTGTGGAATATATTTAAAGTGCTTATAGAATAGAACTCAAGATGGTATGACTTTGTTTCAAGGATATCTCCTCTTAAAAAGGGGAAAGAAAATGATACAAAATTTAAATAATAGTGCCAACAACTAGCATTTTTTAAGGAGACAAGGATATTAAAGATGATTAAAAGAATAACAAGGGAGGAGTTCTAAGATAACACCTTAATCTAAAGATTATATGAAATTATATAAGAAGGAATGACAAGGGAGGATCTTATAAATCTATTGTTAATAATAATGAGTGGTAGTAATGGTTACCATGATAAACTTGGAATAATGAGACAAGTAGAATGTATTACTGGATAGATAGTTAAGGGAATGAGTGGAATTTTCACAAACAAGCGTAAGAAATCAACAAGAAGGAATAAACTATCCTAGAATATGATGGAAGATTTTGCAATAGGGATCGATAACAATTAATGGAGTTTAATTATCATGATAATTGTGGAGTTTATTAGAGTTGTAGGAATTATGGTAAACTATGATTACATAATCCATGAATGTCTGCATGATGTGAATAAAGAAGCTAAACATAGAAATTGGGAAGATTTTGGGATTAGAAACTCGGAAAATGCCTAAGCATTAAGGTATTGGTTTGTAGATTTATATGGAGTGGTTTCTGAGAGGTTGAATTTGGATATTCCACAGTGTTCATCTTTTCATTAGTTGATGTTTCAAGCCTAGACCAAGACTCATCATCAGGAGTGATTTACAAAGAAGAGAAAAGTGTGTGATAACTATGGAGTAGGTGGGATATTAAGATGTTAAGCCGACCAGTTGATTATTTAGTAAATATTTTAATCTTATTTTGATTAATTCCTGTAATAATTATATTTATTGAATGTATTACTGTCTATGCTCTATTTTTAAATTTAAATTTATTTATTTTATTTATTCATGGTAAGCCCAACATTAGGAATAGCTGAGAATGGTATTCATGTGAATAAAAATGATATGAAATTTTAAAGTTGGAGTAGCTAATTAAATTTCATACAGTTCTTAAGGTGAATATCATTAATGTGTGAAGGGAGGTATGAAAATGTATTAATGTCTAGGGCTAAATTATGGGGTCTATCTCTAGAAAGTTATCTTAAGAATATTGATGAGTAGATTGAATAATATGATTGGTATGAGTCATAGTGATGACCTACAAAATTTAGAAGTCTCAAGATTGGAATTTGTGAATACTTTTAATTGGTGAGAAATGACAAGTGATAAAGTAGAGAAACGTTTCAAGGATAACAATTGTTTAACTTTTGGAAAAAGGAAATAAACTATGTAGACTAATGATAAAACGTTGTGTATGAGGCGATGACAAGCGGTATCAAGATGGGAACTCAATGAAATAAGTAGATATTTTGTGGATGTACAATAACAATTACGTTTGTGATGGATAAATCACCAAGGGACAACAAGCCCTTATGAAGGTGGATTAAACATGGCATAAGACTTAAATAATGATGACCTAGTGTATCTATGCCATTTGGATAAGAAAACTATGTATAGTGATCATGGAATTTTAATTTATATTGATAACTTAGAGAATGAGTGTACAATAGGTAATATCTTATCAATGGATTCCACTAAAACTTCCTCGGGGAAGGACGATTACATGAAAAAATAATAAGTCTCAAGATGATGAGGATCATTTAAAATTTAGTGATGTACATAAATTAGTATAACTACGTGTAAATTATCAACTTCCTAGTTGATAGATGTGGGAATGATTATCGAAAAGTAATTGATACCTTGATGAAAACATGACACTAATAGTATTGATGAGATAGACTACAACCTAGGTGGATGTTGAATAATCTTATTTCCTAGTTGGTATTCATTGTTTATGCAAGGAAATGAAACTGATTTTGTGAACTATGATAAGAATGCATATAGTGTATTATTGTTTTATATCTGATAAGTATTGAGATGATTCTCATATTAATGATGTTTCATGAGGTGGTGGTGTGTGGTAAATAGTATAGTTATGATGAGAGGTTACTGATGCACATGTGGTGCTCGTTTATATATTTTTTATGCTCATGATGTTGTATGTTTATGAGCAATATGATATGCATAGTGATTATGATGTTATGATATGAGGTAAATTGAAATGTGAACTTATTATGTGATGATATGCCTTTGATGTTGATATGCTAATTTTATAACTTAGGGGAATATTATGATGTGAAGTATGTGGTAATTGCATATAGATTTATGACAATCAGAACTTTGTGATAACAAAGACGTTATGTTCTCATGATGACATGCAATATTCGGCATGTGGGTTATCTTCTAGATGTTATAATATAACTAATGCATCGAATGTATATTGAGATGTGGTGATTGACAGGAAATCTAGTAATGGGTCTCGAGGGTTTGTTTATTTCATGATCTCATGGGTACCCATACCTTCAAGGGAGAATATGTAACACCATATGGGCTAGAGGCAAACTCAATCAACAACTCTTGAGGGGATTTGGGACCACCTTGAGGAGGCTAAGTCACTGATATTGGAGGCCAAGTGCCTGATATTAGAATGGGATGTTGAATTTTGGTGGGCGTGTAAGGAAATTTATTCCTGGGTTTGTGCTCTTATTGAGTGTGGAGCGAGTGGGCCAACCCTGTGAGATGCCCAGAAAAATTAAGTACTGGAACAAGATGCTTGCCTTGGGGTAACTAAAGATTGAGCCAGGTGCAATACTTAGAGCTAACATTAGGTTATGGTATAGAACGATAAGGCTTATGCTTGGTTCCGAAAGTGCGACAAAGGATAGAGATTCCTTGAGATTTCACAGATGTCGTGGAAATTTTCAATGCCTACTGGTTATACTAGTTCAACA
>APFE030206240.1:0-10786 GCA_000404065.3 Pinus taeda | reverse complement strand
TGAGCAGTGGAGGCAGGCAAGCAGCGAAGGAGATTTGAGCCAGTGATTGATTCAGATCTGAGCTGTATTGTGTGTAACAGAGGTGGAGATACATGTGAGAAGTATTATGCTGTGTAATGTTACATGACTCAATCATTAATATACAGATAGTTGGGGTTTTTAGCGAGATGCTTTCCCCGGTATACATACTGTGTTAATGTGTGAATGCTCTTGATGTTTTATTGTTATTGATGCTGCTATATTGATGATCAACGTAGAGGAGCTTATGTATTGTGTATGTTTTCCGCAATAGTACATGATCAGGATAATCTCTGTTGAATATGTGTTAAATTATTCAAAATTTCTACAAAGAATACAATCAAGACAATGAGTTATAAAAACTACGTGAATGGAGGCCGGGAGAATGGAATGGTAAGCGGGAGTGGGATTAGGCGGGAGAAACGAAAAAATGCTTTCGGAGGGGGGTAGGAGTGGTATACAGTATTGGTGGGGGGGTGTGAAATGTCGTGGTGGTGACATGTAGGGGTGGGATCGGCGATGAGGAAACCGCTTTTCGGACCCCACCCCTTATCGATAAAGGGAAACATGGTGGGCGGGGGAGGGTGGGCTTGAGAGCTGTCAATCTAAGCAGAATCAAGTTGGGTCGTCCAAAGATGGGGGATGTTTAATTAATACACGACCTTTGAAAAGGGACGAACCCTACAACCCTTTAAATCCCTTGTATAAAATATCACATCCGACGACATTGATGGCATCGCAAATGGAAAGGGGCCTATGTATTACATGGGGGGTATATGACAGGCAAACTTGAAAACTTTAAAATATAACGTAAAATCCTTTCAGATCCATCGCAATTGCAATGGTGGGGTTATCGCAATCGACAGAGAGTTTTTATCACCAAGGACTTATCGGTGGCTAGGACATGCGATATGCGATATTGACGGCGAAGGGATTATCACAATCGGCGATTAGAGGGATATCACAATTGGGAAAGGGGACGAGTGAAGATATATGAAAAGGAAAAAGGGAAAGGAAGATAACAATACGATTTGTAGGTCCAAATTTATAAAAGGATTGCGAGATATTATAAAGTATTTTAAAGGGGAATGGGTCACAACTAGAGTTTGGAAATGGATAAATGTGGCTTAGAGTAGGAAATGGGTTGAGTGAGAGAAATGGGTTACAATTAGAGTTGGAAATGGGTATGCGGATGAAATGGGATGAGAATATGGGAATATTGGAATTTCTCCGAAACAAATAGAATAAACCTATCCTTCCTTCTTAATCTTCAAATGTAAAACACAACAACCTATTTCAGAAAAAACAACAGATAGATGTAAAGATCAATGGAAGAAAACCTTAACTAATAAAACTAAAATTTATTTTTAGGGTTATCATGTATAACATTGGCTCCAATGGGGATGTTGTGCCCCTGTGGTGCAACAAAGAACCAGTAGACCAGTTTCCTAACCATTGGGATGACCCCATCTGAAGATTGCATTCAAACCCACTTCACCAAACTGAAAAGAAAACTGCAACACGTAATCTAAATATGAAGGAAATACTTGCCCAACAAGCTTATTTATGTCATACTCTAACAACTGAAAATCCACCTGTTTAATTCAAGTAATATAAAATCTCCAGTATAATCAATCAAACAATAGAGTCAACGCTTGGGTTGCTTGACTGTGCTTGAACAAAATCAGTAGTGGATCATATATGGGAAACTCAGAATAAAAAATGAATCCATTACCTGAGCTTGTAAATGAAAGAGACTTCATGTTCACCGATGACTTGAATAGAATTGTAGTAGAACTCATCTTGAAAATATTCAAGCTACTGATCTGCAAGCAGTGGAGTCACCATGAAACTTCTATGTTCAGTATATTTTAAGAGTGGAGTCGCTAGGGTAACATCACAACCTTCAGAACTTCTGATTTACTATTACCCTCAGGAATCAGAAAGAAGAGACTCAAAGAGAATCCTATAAAAGGAGATTTTCGGCTTTTGACATACGCATCAAAATGTTATCAACCGGGCTGGTGGGGGTTGGGCTATGTCAACCCTTCAACCAAGAGTAGCTATTTCAAACCAACTTTCGGTTGGAAGTTAGCCCTTCCAATTTGAGAGGACTCTCTCAATAATTTTTTTAAAATATAGATGGCTACTCTGGTTTTCTATGTGATTTTTCAGGTGAAAGAGTGTGAGGACAACCACCATTGGGCGTGGAGTCAATTAAGAAATACAATAACAAACAACATTGTTTTATGGAAGTTGAGCCATCTTTGGTTTACTAATGTGGAAATGGACATTCACAGCAATCATAACAAATTGAAGGAAGTTGGAGCAATGCAACATTGAATTCCAGGTAATCAAATAAGCTCTGAAAACTAATAATAAAGGAGCATGATAGGATAGGACTAAAACTAGAATGAATCTCAAGTTAAAACAAAGTATGCTACAACTGTATTTTCTATTAACTGAAAACAATACAAGAGTGTTTCTCACATGATCGATCCCCCTATGGAGAGTCGAAAATATACCTATTTATAGAGAAGAGATTCGTTTACATAATCTACCACCTGGGTTAGATTCAATCAACAACTATGAGATATAATAAAACCTTGAGCCTTCTAAGGAATTTTTTGTTACAATAGAGTTCGAATACAAATGGGAGTCGTATGAAATTCTACAATAATTTAAAGAATGACAAAATATTGGTGGAAACTCGAACATCTGGCTCTTTGAATCTGCTATGCTCTTTTATGTTGAAACGTGCTGAAAATGCCTCGCTGTCTTCTTTTCCTTTACTTCTTTTGTTTTTATTTTAGTTTAATTAATTTCCCCCTTTACATTAAGTTATCCATTTATAGTCTATTGGGAAATTTGGGGAAATAAGTTTTAATCATAATATATCCGTAGCAAAGGGGGACGATTCTATTGTAAATCTCATCGTGGTCTGCATTTACTAAGGAAAGCAAGAGGTCCACTTCTCTTAGAACCTTTCATGCAGGATGGGCCATGTGGCAGTTGGGGATTGGGGGAAAAGAATACAATCTGGATAGTGAGTTATAACAACTGCATGAATGGAGGCCGGGTGAATGGAACGGTAAGCAGGAGCGGTGAAAAACCACTTTTGGAGGGGGTAGGAGTGGTATATGATATTGAGAGGGGGGTGTGAAATGCCATGATGATGACACGTAGGGGTGGGACTGACAGGGAGGAAACTGCTTTTCAGACCCCCCCTCGCCGATAAAGGGAAACATGGCAAGGGGGGCCGAAAATGCCTAGGAGTCATAGATCTGGGTGGAATCAATTTGGGCCGTCCAAAGATGGGGGGTGTTTAATTAATATGCGAACTTTGAAAAGGGATGGACCCGACAACCCTTGAAATCCCTTGCATAAAATATCGCATATGTTGGATTTGATCGCATTGCAAACAGAGAGGGGCCTATGTATTACATGGGGGGGTATATAATAGGTGGACACAAAAACTTTAAAATATAGCTAAAATCCTTTCAGAGCCATCACAATCTCAATTGAGGGGTTATCGCAATCGGAAAAGAGTTTCTATCGGTAGGGAATTATCGGTGGCAAGGACATGCGATATGTAATATCGATGGTGAAAGGATTATCATAATCAGGAAGGGGGACAGGCAGAGATATATGCAAAGGAAAAAGGGAAGGGAAAATAAAAATATGATTTGTGGGTCTAGCATTATAAAAGGATTGTGGCATATTATGAAGTATTTAGAGGGGCAATGGGTCACAATTAGAGTTTGGAAATGGATAAATGCGATTTAGAGTAGGAAATGGGTTGAGTGGGAGAAATGGGTTATGGCTAGAGTTGGAAATGGGTCTATGAATGAAATGGGATGAGAATATGGGATTTTCTCTGAAACAAATAGAATATACTTGTCCTTCCTTCTTAATCTTCAAATGTAAAACACAAAAACCTCTTTCAGAAAAAGCAACAGATAGATGTAAAGGTCAGTGGTGGAAAACCTTAACTAATAAAACTAAAATTTATTTTTAATGGTTTTCATGGATAACATTGGCTCCAATGGGGATGCTGTGCCCCTGTGGTGTAGCAAAGAACCAGTAGACCAGTTTCCTGACCATTGGGCTAATCCCATTTGAAGATTGCATTCAAACCCACTTTACCAAACTAAAAAGAAAATTGCAGCATGTGATCTAAAGCTGAAGGAAATACTTTCCCAAAAAGATTATTTATGTCCTACTCTAACATCTAAAATTCCACCTGTTTAATTCAAGTGTTATAAAATCTCTAGTATAACCAATCAAAGAACAGATTTGACGCTTGGGTTAATTGAATGTGATTGAAAAAATCAATAGTGGACCATATATGGGACCCTCAGAATAAAAACTGAATCCATCACCTAAGCTTGTAAATGGAAGAGACTTCACTTTCGTCGATGACTGCAATAGACTTGCGGTGGAGCTCATCTTGAAAATCGTCAAGCTACTGATTTGCAAGCAGTGGAGTCACCATGAAACTTCGTCTTCAATATATTTTAAGAGTGGAGTCACCAGGGTAATATCGCAACCTTCAGAACTTCTGATTTCCTATTACCCTCAGGAATCAGAAGGAAGAGACTCAAAGAGAATCCTAGAAAATGAGCTTTTCGCCTCTTGGCAGACACACCAAAATGTTATCAATCGAGCTGGGGGGTTGGGCTGTATCAACCCTTCAACCCAACGTAACTATTTCAAACCAAATTTTGATTGGAAGTTAGCCCTTCCAATCTGAGAGGGCTCTCTCAATTTTTTTTTTTAAAATACAGATGGCTAAGTCTGGTTTTCTATGTGATTTTTCAGGTGAAAGAGTGTGAGGACAACCACCATTGGGCATGGAGTCAATTAAAGAAGAAGAACAACAAACAACACTGTTTTATGGAAGTTGAGGCATTTTTGATTTACTAATGTGGAAATGGAAATTCACAGTAATCACAAAAAATTGAAGGAAGTTGGAGCAATGCAACATTGAATTCCAAGTAATCAAATAAGCTGTGAAAATTAATAATAAAGGAGGATGATAGGATAAGATTAAAACCATAATGAATCTTAGGTTAAAACATAGTATGCTACAACTGTATTTTCTATTAATTGAAAACAATACAAGAGTGATTCTCACATCATCAATCCCCCCTTGTGGAGAGTCAAAAATCTACCTATTTATAGAGAAGAGATCTCTTTTCATAATCTACACCTGGGCTAGATTCAATCAACAACTATTAGTTCTAATAAAACCTTGAGCCTTCTAAGGGATTTTCTATTATAACAAAGTTTGAACACAAATGGGAGTCGTATGAACTGCTATAATAATTTAAAGTTCAACACTGTATTGGTGGAAACTCGAACATCTGGCTCTTCGAATCTACTGTGTTGTTTGCTCTTGAAACATGCTGAAAATGCCTTACTGTATTCTTTTCCTTTGTTGCTTCTGCTACTATTTTAGTTTAATCATTTTTCCCCTTTTACACTAATTTATCCATTTATAGTCTATTGGGAAATTTGGGGAAATAATCTTTAATTATATATATTCGTAGCAAAGGGGGGTGATTCTTTTGGAATTCTCATTGTGGCATGCATTTACGAAGGAAAGCAGGAGGGCCACTTCTCTTAGAACCGTTCATGTAGGTGGGCCATGTGGAAGTTGGGGAATAGGGGAAAAGAATACAATCGAGACAGTAAGTTATAACAATTGCATGAATGGACGCTGGGAGAATGGAACGGTAAGTGGGAGCGGGATCAAGTGGGAGTGGCGAAAAACCGCTTTCGGAGGGGCGTAGGAGTGCTATACGGTATTGAGAGGGGGGTGTGAAATGCCATGATGGTGACACGTAGGGGTGGGATCGGCGAGGAGGAAACCACTTTTCGGACCCTCCCCTCGCTAATAAACAGAAACATGCAAGGGTGGGCCGAAAATCCCTAGGAGTCGTCGATCTGGGCGGAATCAATCCGGGCCGTCCAAAGATGGGGGGTGTTTAATTAATATGCAACCTTTGAAAAGGGATGGACCCGACAACCCTTTAAATCCCTTGTATAAAATATCGCATCCATCAGCTTTGATCACATCGCAAATGGAGAGGTGCCTGTGTATTACATGGGTGGGTATATGACAGACAAACCAAAAAAATCTAAAATATAAAGTAAAATACTTTTGGATCTGTCATAATCGCAATGGCGGGGTTATCACAATTGACAAAGAGATTTTATCGGTGAGGAATTATCGTCGACGGGGACATACGATATGCGATATCAGTGGTGTAGGGATTCTCACAAACGCCGATCAGAGGGATATCGCAATCAGGAAGGGGGACGGGTGGAGATATATGCAAAGGAAAGAGGGAAGGGCAGATAGCAATATGATTTGTGGGTCCAGCCTTATAAAAGGACTGTGGGATATTATAAAGTATTTCAAAGGGGAATGGGTCACAACTAGAGTTTGGAAATGGATAAATGCGACTTAGAGTAGGAAATGGGCTGAGTGAGAGAAATGGCTTACAATTAGAGTTGGAAATGGGTCAACAGATGAAATGGGATGAGAATATGGGAATATGGGAATTTTTCTGAAACAAATAGAATAGAACTATCCTTGTTTAGAAAATCTTCGGCGAAATCACATAAGTATTCTTTTGTCGACGCGTTTCGAACCAACCAGTGTGGTTCATCGTCAGGACAAGTTGAAGATCAAATCTAGCTTAGCTTGTTTAAATAGTATGTGCAGAGACTCCAACGGTTATATTGCCAAAGGCTAATTTTGACCTAATGACCCAAGTCAAACCAATAATTTTCTTGTTATATTTTTAATTATTTTTATTCTAAGAAATAGTTAAATTTGGTAATTTATATAATAAAATATTCATTTGTTACTTGTACTAGTATATATATATATTCAAAAACCTAACTAATTCATATTAAAATAATATCCTTGGTTAATCATAATTATTTAATAATATATATTTTTATTCATTAATTTTATTTTATACCTAATGGCCCAATTTACTTATTAATATATTTTATAATCTAATTTAATAATTTATATTTATTAAATAATTAAATAATTTATTATTCCAATAATATTATTACACTTAATATTCTAGATATATTAAAATACTATTATTCTTAGAAACTAGATAAATTAGGTAAATTTAATAACTAAAGAAGTATTAGTTAATGGCTTGTTTATTAATAAATGTATGCATATGTACCAAAAAAACCTAACTCAAACTAAAATAATATTGGTACATCATATATTTATTTAATAATACTATTTATTTATCATTTAAATCTAAGGTCCATTAATGAATTATATCCTCTATCAAGGTATAATCTTATAATTAATTTAATAATTTATTAAGTAATCTATATTCATTTAATAATTTATTCATCCAATCATAAAATAGAAATAAGATAAAGATACTAATAGTATGTTATAGGCTTGTAATCTTCCTCAAGGCCAAGAAGGAGACTTCAACCCGTAGGGATCCTAAAGATCGTGTCATGGGTGTTAACTTACCTTACATCCAAGTGACCACTGATAGGATTGCGAGGATTATGAGGAAATACGATGTGCCCGCAACTTTTAGACCTCTCAATACTATCCGTAGCTCCCTCAGGTCTGTAAAAGATCCGGTTGACCCTAAAGACATGAAGGGCGTCTATGTCATTTCGTGTTCCTGTGGGACACCTATATTGGTGAGATGGGTCGCTCTATTAATCAAAGGATTAGTGAGCATTCAGCTGACCTAAGGCATGGCAGGACCAAGTCCTCAGCCCTGGCTGAACATGCCGGGAAGACGATGCATCATGTCTGTATTGAAGATGCTCAGGTCATTGCTAAGGTTGCGCAGTTTCACCATCACAAATTTAGAGAGGCCCTGGAGATTGAGAAAAGGCCGAACAATCTTAATAGGGATGATGGCTGGAAGATTAGCAGTTGCTGGGTCCCAGCCCTGTCTTCCTAGCCTCCTCTGTCCCCTTACTGTTAGGTCTTAGGGTTTTTTCCCTCTCCTTTTTGATGGTTTTCGGCGGTTGGTCCCTTTGTTCCTTGGATTTCTTCCCCGTTATTCCTAACATCCCTATGCTTTAGTTTGGTTAGTCCTATTATTATTCGTCATATGAATTATTAGTAGGTTATGAGTTAATTTCGAACCTATGAATGTATTATCCTTATTTCCTTTTAGGGTTTCATTTAATCAAAAATTTTATAATTAGAATATTGATATTCATGAAATAGTTAATTTGGATTTCTACTTGTAGGATTGGAAATAATAATTACAAGCCTATAACATACTATTAGTATCTTTATCTTATTTCTATTTTATGATTGGATGAATAAATTATTAAATGAATATAGATTACTTAATAAATTATTAAATTAATTATAAGATTATACCTTGATAGAGGATATAATTCATTAATGGACCTTAGATTTAAATGATAAATAAATAGTATTATTAAATAAATATATGATGTACCAATATTATTTTAGTTTGAGTTTAGTTCGTTTTTTGGTACCATATTACATACATTTATATAATAAAACAGCCATTAAGCAAATAATACTTTTAGCTATAGAATTCACCTAATCTTAACTAGTTTCTAAGAATAATAGAATTTATATTCTAGAATATTATGTAATAATATTATTTGGATAATGAATTATTAAATTAACAAATTTAACTATTAAATAATTATAAATAATTAATGTAAGTCCAAATTGGGCCATTAGTATTAAATGATAAATTATGATAAAATATTGATTATTATTAAATTAAATTATATTGATATACCAAGGATATATTTTAATATGAATTAGTTAGGTTTTTTGAATATATTATATACTAGTTACAAGTAACAAATGGAATATTTTATTATAATAAAATTACCAAATTTAACTATTTCTTAGAATAAAAATAATTTAAAAATATAACAAGAAAATTATTGGTTTGACTTGGGTCATTAGGTCAAAATTAGCCGTTGGCAATATAACCGTTGGAGTCTCTGCACATACTATTTAAACAAGCTAAGCTAGATTTGATCTTCAACTTGTCGTGACGATGAACCACACTGGTTGGTTCGAAACACGTCGACAAAAGAATACTTATGTGATTTCGCCGAAGATTCTCTAAACAATGTTATGGATCACAAAAGTCTAAATTCCTTAAGAACTATCATTCCTTCTTAATCTTCAAATATAAAACACAACAATCTCTTTCAGAAAAAACAATAGATAGATGTAAAGATCAGTGGTGGAAAACCTTAAGTAATAAAACTAAAATTTATTTTTAGTGGCTATCATAGATAACATTGGCTCCAATGAGGATGCTGCACCCTTGTGGTGCAACAAAGAACCAATAGACTAGTCTCCTGACCATTGGGCTGATCCCATCTGAAGACTGAATTCAAACCCACTTCACCAAACTGAAAAGAAAACTAGAACATGTAATCTAAAGCTGAAGGAAATACTTGCCCATCAAGCTTATTTATGTTCTACTCTAACATTTGAAAATCCACCTGTTTAATTCAATTAATACAAAATCTCTAGTATAACCAGTCAAACAAAAGATTCAACGCTTGGGATGCTTGATTGTGCTTGAACAAAATCAGTAGTGGATCACATATGTGCAACTTAGAATAAAAACTGAATCCATCACTTGAGCTTCTAAATGGAAGAGACTTCACCTTCACCGATGACTGGAATAGACTTGCGGTAGAACTCATCTTGAAAATCTTCAAGTTACTGATCTGCAAGCAGTGGGTTCACCATGAAACTTCAATCTTCAATATCTTTTAAGAGTAGAGTCGCCAGGGTAATATCAAAATCTTCACAACTTATGATTTCCTGTTACCCTCAGGAATCAGAAAGAAGAGACTCAAAGAGAATCCTAGAAAAGGAGATTTTCGGCTCCCCTCATATGCACCAAAATGTTATCAACCGAGCTGGGAGGGGTTGGGTTATGTCAGCCCTTCAACCAAGAGTAGCTATTTCAAACTAGCTTTTGATTGGAATTTAGCCCTTCCAATCTGAGAGGACTCTCTCAATACTTTTAAAAAAATACAGATGGCTAACTCTGGTTTTCTATGTGATTTTTCAGGTGAAAGAGTGTTTGGACAACCACCATTGGGCATGGAGTCAATTAAATAAAAACAACCAAAAACAACATTGCTTTATGGAAGCCAAGCCATCTTTGTTTTGCTAATGTGGAAATGGACATTCACAGTAATCAAAACAAATTGAAGGAAGTTGGAGCAATGCAACATTGAATTCCAAGTAATCAAATAAGCTATGAAAACTAATAATAAAGGAGCATCATAGGATAGGACTGAAACCAGAATGAATATCAGGTTAAAACAGAGTATGCTACAACTGTATTTTCTATTAATTGAAAACAATACAAGAGTGATTCTCACATCATCGATCCCCCTTGTGGAGAGTAAAAAATCTACCTATTTATAGAGAAGAGATCCCTTTACATAATCTATCACTTGGGATAGATTCAATCAACAACTATGAGGTCCAATAAAAACCTTGAGCCTTCAAAGGGTTTTTCTTGTACAATAGAGTTTGAATAAAAATGGGAGTTGTATGAACTGCTACAACAATTTAAAGTGCGACACTGTATTGGTGGAAATTTGAACATCTGGCTCTTCGAATCTATTGTGTTGTTTGTTGTTGAAACGTGTTGAAAATGCTTCGCTGTCTTCTTTTTCTTTGATGCTTCTGCTATTATTTTAGTTTAATCATTTCCCGTTTACA
>APFE030206235.1:86273-101369 GCA_000404065.3 Pinus taeda | reverse complement strand
TTATAGCCCTTTTCTGACCGTAAAAACAGGAAAAGATTGCCGAATTTTTGTCGTTTCAAATTCGATATTGGAAATAAAACGACATGTCTTTGATCGCTTTTTACTTTTCAGGTCAAAGACACTAACTATGAAAATATCCTTGGTCGCAAGATCAAGCGGTTCTCCTAGGTATTATTTATACTTTTTCGGGCTTAGGAGACACAACTTTACGAAAAAGTTCAATCTGGAGTTTTCTAAGTTTTTCAGACTCCCTAAACATGAAAAGCGCCGAGCTTCTCCTACTGGACTCGTTAAAATTTCATAGTAAAGGACCTGTTCTATTACAAACAGGAACGGACCACTCCTTCTTATGGTTCGCATCAAAAACTAATTTGGACTCATCCGAAGGATGAGCTTACAAACAAGCATATGTTATCCTCCTCAAGCTTGTAAAAAATAAAGAGGTACTTAACAGAAATGGTGGGGGAAAAATGAGAAGAATGAGCCTATTTGATATCCTTTTGTCTCAGAAATAAAACCTTACTACCACTCTTGAACATGACACTTATTCGTTCACCTGGGTTGGGGAATCCCTTGTCTCACAGTTGACCAAGATCATTTGACATCTTTAGCCAGGTTATGGGAGTCGACTTTGAGTCATTCGTCGCCAAACCATCTGTTGTATCGTTATGTGTTCAAGAGGTCTGAAACAAAACATTCAACCGCAAAATACCTATCATTCATTGTGTCATCGTTGAGTCAGTCCTTGCAGCAATATTTCTTCAACTTGAACTATGATTTCGTGTTGTAGGCTTGCCTGCGACGAGTCGCTTTCTATCGACATCAGCACATTATCTAGAGAGTTGACCTAGAAATCGTCAGTACCTTGAGGTTTGCATGCATCAATGGCAGGTTTCTCGCCTTCGACGTCAGTTTTCATCATTGATTTGCGATCGAAGGATTCCATGAATGTTCGACACCGACTCATTCATTCACATCTCATGGATTGTGCTGGGTACTTTGAGAACCATTGACATTACTGGTGGTCTCTCTCACGCTTGTTAACAGTTTACATCATTGACTGGTAATCAAGTGGTTTCTACCATGTTCGACATCGACTCATTTATTCGCATGGCTAGAATCGTACCAATTCGGGAAGAAGAGATGAAGACCCTGGATCTAGTTTCCACCATCCAGGCTGCGAGGAGTTTTGTATTCATTATATTGTAGACCAATTATAAACAGATGGCTGCGTCCATACTTTGTCTACACGAGTCTATGATTATGATGTATTATGAAATCATTCCTGTATCAGAGTAGTTAGTCTGTTAGTTAAAGTTTTGATCTGAGTATGGGAATGCCTACCTCAGCGATGATATGATCTTATACATGTATTTTGTGTTGAAAATTGCAGGTTCTGACCGGGCTCTCCACAAGATGATCCTCGAAATGATAAAGTACTTCACCCTTCCTATATGACTTAACACCCATATCTATTACAGGCTTCGTACTTTAGGGGGAAATCTGTTACACTGAAATTTGTCACCATGATATCTGCAGTTAAATAGCCATTTTGTCCTCCTTATCAAGCCCCAAACCTCTGCTCTTCATGTCAAACTTCAAAAAGAGAGAAAGTCACTTAAAAACATCTTTATCTCTGGGTACGCAGGTTCTCTCTACCTTGCCTGCGTGTACGCACTCCAAACACACTGTACCTGCGTACTTATACGCTCTATAAGCCAAAGGATGGGTGCGTACTCCTGTAAAGGTCAAAAGGTGCGAGTTTCATCTTAAAAAAGTGACTTGTGGTCACTTCTAGAGCTTTCTAGAAGAGTGTTTGACGTGTATTGAGCGCCTCCAGATGGTTCATGCATCCCTATGATAGAGGAACTTATCCCATAAGAGAGGAGCTACCCCATCCAAAAGAGGGAGTATCCCATTGATGTTGGAACTGAATAACCTCCTCTAGAACACTATAAATACAGGCATTGGGCCAAAGGAGGGGAGGTTGAAAGCTGAACATTCCAAAGGGTAAATGCTGCTGGAATTAGGACCTCCATTGTTAACTTGTGAGGAGAGATCACCATCCTTCCTTGTTGCCATAGTGGAAGTGGGTGAGCTTGTCAAAGTAGAGGAAATCTCTTGCTGGACCCTGGGAAGAGCTTGCACAACACCAAGGCTCAGGTTGTAATGGTTCCTTTTTTGTTTCCTTAATACAAATAAGTCCATTCTTCTCAATGATTTGTTGTTAATGAATTATTTCATGTACTCCTTGGTCTATGTGATGAATATGCTTTGTTTTATGATGAATATTCAGGTGTATGTAATCGTTTGCTTTGTTAGTGTATGCAGGTCTTAAAGTGAAGGAGGAGCTCATCTGGATCAGCAAGGCTGGACTGCTACAACAAGCGTTGGACCTAAGGTAAGATCGGAAAACACTTGATCTCTCATAGAATAACGTGTGTTTAGAGAAGGATTGTTCTTGTTTGGTTTGTTTGTCACTAGAGAGTCTTAGACTCCTAGGGAGGTTAGGTTTGTCCGCAAACATAACTCTTTCCGCATGACAAACATTGAAGATTGGAAGAAGGACATGGAAGGTTGGAAGGAAGGTTTGACAAAGTTACTACAAGAAAGGCTTCCTAATGGCGAAAAGGTAGTAGAGCAAACTCAGAATGAGAAAAAAATAAATATTAATCACGATTCAAAGAATGACAACATTGAAGATTTGAAGAAAGATGTGGAAGGTTTGAAGAAAAGTTTGACAAAATTGCTACAAGAAAGGCTTCCTAATGGTGAAAAGGTAATAGAGAAAACTCATGATGAGAACAAAATAAATGGTAATAATGATTTCATAGACTCTAACGGTGGATTGAAGACCCACCATATTCCAAAGATCGATATGAGGAAGTTTTATGGCAAGGATCCCGTAACATGGATACTGCAGATGGAGCAATATTTCGATCTCCATAATGTGAAAAACACACAAAAGGTACGTATTGCAACTTTATATTTGGAACCAAATCAGTTTGTATGGTATCAATGCCTTTGCTCTCGTAAACAAATTGTCACTTGGGCAATTTTTACGGAAGAAATGATAGCACATTATGAGGATACCAAAAGCAACACTTTTTTTAGGCAATTGATAAATCTCAAACAAAAGGGTTCAATGATGGAGCACATCGAGGACTTTCAAAAATTGAATATAAGGGTAAAAGATATTCCATAGGATTGATGTGTTCATAGTGACTTTAAAGCATAACATCAAACATGAGGTTCGTCTTTGGGAAACTAATTCATTGGAGAAGGCATTCACGTTGACAAGAAAAATGGAAAGCAAAATTTTGGAAACAAAGAAGCCTACCACTCAAAACTATAAAGATGGAAGTGTTGTTGCCCCTAGCCTTCCACAACCTACAAGGTTGACACCACAACAATTGGAAGAAAAAATAGCAAAATAGCTTTGTTACAGTTTTGATAGCAAATAAACTAAAGGTCATAAGTGTGCTGAGAAGAAATTATTTTACATAGATTGTGAAGAGGAGGAATAAAAGGAACAAGAAACGTCAAAAGAAGAGGATATACACTAGGAACAAATCCTGGAGAAAGAAGAAATGAATCCGTCCATATCTTGTAATGCATTAGCTGGAATCACCACTCCTCAAACTATCAAGATAGAAGGACATATCAAGAAGAAAAAGGTAATAGTGTTGATTTATTTTGGAAGTACCCATAATTTTGTTCATTGTAAGATAGCAAAGGAATTGAATTGCTTCCTATATCCAGCATCAGAGTGTCAAGTGATGGTTGCAAGTGGAGGAACCATAAATGGCTCTGTAAAGTGCCATAATATCAAGCTATCCATGGGAGAATATGTATTGAATAGCCCAATGATTTCTATTCCAATGGGTGGTGTTGATGTTGTACTAGGAGTCCAATGGCTACATTCCTTAGGTATAATAGCTTTTAATTTTCAAGAACTTTTCATGAAATTTTCTTTGAACGGAAAGGAAGTTGAATTAAGGGGTATCAAAGGGAAACCGAGAAAGATAATGAACTCTAATGGAATGACAAAGCTTCTAAAGAAAGAACAATGAGGCGTAATTGCACAATTATGTTCGCTAGAGGTTTCCACACAGAAATCATCTATTTCTCCAGATATCCAAAGAGTCTTAGACAATCATTCCAAGGTATTTGAGACTCCCAAAGGCCTCCCGCCTATTCATGATCATGATCATTCTATTCATTTGATTCCAGGAGTGCTCCTCCAACATCAGGCCTTACAGATATCCCTATGCCCAAAAGAGTGAAATTGAATGTATAGTTGCATAAATGCTAGAGGCTAGTACAATTCAACCTAGTCAAAGTTCTTTCTCTGCTCCAGTAGTATTGGTGCACAAGAAGAATGGGTCATGGCGCATGTGTCCGGATTATAGGGAGCTCAACAAACTCACTATTAAAATTTCTTATTCATGTCATTGATGGATTATTGGATGAATTGCATGGATCAATTTACTTCTCCAACTTGGATCGTCGTTCAAGATATCATCAAATTAGAATGAAGACTGAAGACATCCTGAAAACAACATTTAGAACTCATGAAAGTCATTATGAATTTTTGGTCATGCCTTTTGGCCTTACCAATGCACCTTGTACATTTCAAGGTTCGATGAATTCCATTTTCAAACTCTTCCTTATAAAATTTGTGTTAGTATTTTTTGATGATATACTAATATATAGCAAGTCTTGGAAGGATCATGTTCAACATGTTAACATGGTGCTCAAACTATCAGAGGAGAAACAATTATATGCAAAAGGCTCCAAATGTTTATTTGGAGTACAAGAGGTAGAATATCTTAGTCATATTGTATCTCTTGAAGGTGTTAAGGTAGACCCTAGAAAAATTAAATCTATTAAGGAATGGAAAATACCCACATCCATAAAGCATCTGCGAGGATTTCTCGGGTTGACAGGGTATTATTGCAAGTTTGTTAAGAATTATGGGAGAATAACAACACCTTTAACAACATTATTGAAGAAATATGCATTTTCATGGACTCCAGAAGCAAAGAAGGCCTTTGAACATCTTAAAAAGGCAATGTGCCAATCACCGGTCTTAGCTATGTCAGACTTCACAAAAACCTTTGTTGTGGAATGTGATGCCTCAGGAAATGGAATTGGTGTTGTTTTATTGCAAGAAGAAAGACTCGTTGCTTTCGAAAGTCGTCCAATCAAAGGAAAGTGTTTACACAAAGCTATTTATGAGAAGGAAATGTTGGCAATACTACATGTTCTTAAGAAATGGTGACCCTACCTAATGGGAAGAACTTACCCGCTGAAGATTCCACATGGGAGGATGAGAACTTTATACAGAAAGATCCAAAACTACTCAAACGTTGAGGACAACATTTTTTTGAAGGAAAGGGGCATGTTAGGTCCCTATAATACTACTGATTCCCCCATTACTATTGTCATTATAGACCTAATTGTGATTATTGTGCCCTTCTTGTCCCCATATTGTTATTATTGTGCCCCATAGAAGCCCACTATTGTTATTGTTGTCCCCTTATATTATTATTTTTATGTCGGCTTTGATTATATTGTGACCCGTTAGACTCCTTTATATAGAAATGAGGTTTTTCATTTGTATCATCCAAAAATTGTTCATTTGTGTAATGTAAAAGAGGTTGCCCCCTCGAAGAGACTAATTTTGAAGTCATTGATCTATCTTTTCTATCTTTTTGTGAGTTGGTTTCATAAAAAATCACCCTAGGGTTTGAGACTTGTAACCTCATATTTCAAACCAAAATAGATAACCTTAATTTTGAATCAACATTGCACTTATTGAAAACATAATATTTTGCATCATCCATTCATCCACATGTATAGCTTATTCCTTTTATATATATACCAGTGTGCACTGAAAATCTGAAGCCAACAAGTCCCTTCATGCAATTCATGGGTACCAAGATTTGTGTGGAAGCTTACTCTGCAAACCACATTGGCCTTATGATACATTAACCTTTTGAGTTTGGCATTTGCGCTTTTTCCGTCTTATGTAGAAATACAAATAAGCCCACATGGTTTGCTCTTTGCAGGAAATCAACAACACAGATCATGTTGAACCTGGGAATGGGGAAAACGGGAAGGAGAGTATTACTTTGGTTGTTATTGTTTCCACGACCTCCCATGTTGTGGTGGCGTTGTTAGTGGCCTTCAACTATTATTGGTACATTAATAAAAAAGTCAATAAGAGGTTCAACACTGAAAGTGAGTTCCATGTACTTATTTGAGTTTGGGATTCCATGTTTGTCCATGAAGTCTATGCTTTTAGTTCACTTTCTTTGGCGTTATGACAAACAAGGCATAGATGCTTTCTACACTTGGGTGGGGTAGGGCGATACCATTATTTTTGTGTGTGTAATGGTGCACTGCATTGAAGATGAAACCAACTCTTGTGTTTGTGTAATCTGATGCATTGGGTGCCAAAAATATGGACACCAATGTAGCCCATCAACTCTTCTCTTATCGTATAATGCTACATTGGGTGCATTCAATATGGACATATGCAGAGAGCCATATAAACCTGGGTCTAATATGGACATTAAAGTTTTTGTAATGGTACAGTGGGTGCATTGAATATGAACATTAGTGCAAACCTCTGTAAACTTGAGTTTGATATGCACCCAATGGTTGTAAAGCTATGTCAAAATCCATGCAATGGTCAATGTATAAAAATTTAGGAAAACTTCTCAAGATGAAGCAATGGTCCACTTATTAAATATTGGAACTCCATATAGGCAGCCTCCAACTTCTCAACCTGGGGTTGCATATGAGACCCAGGTTTAGAGGGGTCTGTGCTAGGGACATTGATTTGTGAGACACTGAATTATGAACATTTTTTGAGAGACTGCAGGCCTCATTTCCATGTATTTTAATGACTTATTTGGGATTTAGACATACCCTCGTGTTTTAAACAACATATAGGGAAGCCCACCTCATTGTGCTTGTTTGATTTACTATTTTTTAACTAAATTGCATATTGTTTTTGTTATGCTAATTGAAAGTATGCATACAATTTAGCCAGTGGAGCAACAATGACCCATTGGTGTTGGCAATTCCATTAAGTGCATAATATTCAAATATTTTAATATAAATTGGTCTTAAACATAAAGGAAATGTATGGATTCTTGCGTTAACACCGAATGCTTATTAAGCCACATTCCTTGAGAATAATCTAGTTTGATTGAAATGATCAGTGTGTTTTTTAAACCATTCTTACAAATGAAGTTATATATATATATATATATAATATATATATATAGTAAGGTCATAGTCAAGCTAAACATCAAATTGATGTTATATATTCATTCTCTGTAGTAGCTCTTCTATCCAAGGAAAAACAAATGTGTAATTTTTGCTTTGTTTTAGGAATTTCAACATAAATTATCCCTGTGTTTTCACCGATAATTGTAGGTCTGAAAAATGAACTAATACACGTTAAATATTTATGATGTCTCTTATTGAATAGAAGAACATTCAACAGGGCTATGGTAAATGCATAAGAAAGAGTATACGCAGGGTATTTGAGGATGTGGAATAACTAGTTTTAACCAGAATACACATGGAAGAAATATAATTCTCTATCTATCCAACAAAAAGCCCAATCGAAATCTATGCAGAGTGCCGAATCTGATTTGACTTGGTGTCTTTTCTCATAAGAATTATCTATCCATATTCCAATTTTGTCATCATATTAAAGTTTAGCAACAAGGAATTGTCGAAAAGAGTTAGAACATTCCTAATGCAATTTATAAGTGAAGAATCCACAATACTTGGCATTAATTATGCCTCAAGAAATGTAAGGTTTAAATGTAGTTTAGGAGTGAAAGGGAACAAGAATTAGAACATCCCTAATGCAATTTATGAGTGAATAATTCACAATACTTGGTGTTAATTGTGCCTCAAGAAATGTAAGGTTTAAATCTAGTTTAGGAGTGAAAGAGAACAAGATACTTGGCATCGCATCGGGAGAAGAGGTGTCACAGGGGAGCAATTTCAATTTGGTTCTGTGGTGTCAGGGTCGCAAGGGATAATGAAGAAGGCACATTCTATTTGAATTGGTGATTCAGAGGGAGAAGTTTGAATGGGAATTCAGAGTTAATGCAATAGTTAATGCAGGGTGGTAGAGGGTGTGGATAGGGCAAGAGGGGATGATGGGACGGGAGGAGGAGGAGGCGAGGTTGTGGATGGTGGGGCCTGACGAGAGGCGAAGTGTCAAGCCCACGAGTCGACGATTGGCGTGCAACGAGTTGGGTGGGTGCGCCCTCGGTTATGAGCGACGAGTCAGGCGTGCGACAAGTCGGTGAGTGGGCAAGTCGGTTTTGACATTTCGTTGCGACGACGGGACAAGTTAGAGAAGTGCGACGAGCTGGGGCGGTCGGTTAAAGGTGCCCAGGGCACGAGCGCGATGATCCAATGGAGGTCAAAAAACCAAAATTAGGCTAAGTGTGCGAACTTATATTGCACATGTGGACTCGGTGGGGGAGAGACGTGTGAGCCAACGTGAGTTGGGGGTGCGTTTGGCTGAACGGGCAGGATGGCCTGGGCAAGCCAACCCATGACTTAACCATGGAGAAACGTATATATGGGTGGATGCCATGGAGAAAGAAATCACAAGTTTGGAAGTTCATAAGTGCGAGCTCAAGGTGAGGGCGAGCTAAAGGGTGAACGTGGAGAAGCTGTAGGTGATTCTTGACCGCGACACCGAACCAAGGAACTGAAGTTGTAGAAATGGTGTGTTGAATGAGTTCGTGAACGCGTGGCTGAACGAGTTCTTGAACGATGCGCTGAATGGGTTTCTGAACGGGAGGTTGAACGACATTTCTGAACGGTCGAGTGAATGACCGACGGAACAAGTTTCTGAACGGATTCCTGAACGAAGTTCTGAATAGATTCTTGAACGAGGTTTTGAATGAATTCATGAAAAAAGTTCTGAACGGATTCCTGAATGAGGTTCTGAACGGATTCCCGAACGAGTTCTGAACGAAGTTCCGAACAGGTTGTTGAATGAGTTGCTGAACGGGTTTCTGAAAGAGGTTCCGAATGAGTTGTTGAACGAGTTGCTGAACGAAGTTTTGAATGGGTTTTTGAACGGGTTTTGCTGAATGGTGCAATTGGTGGTAGAACCAATGGGTGCTCCAAATGGTGGTTTAGGCAAGGCTACATGGTGTAGGCCGAGTTTCACTTTTTTGACAGAAATTGCTGAAGAGAAGTTGGGGTTCTCTCACAAAGACTATAATTGTATTTTATGAAAGATTGTTATTATCATTGTGGACAAACTTATATTTAGGGAGTTGCCCCTCTCATTAATTATCTGTTGTGCATATGTGTAAATGGTAATAATGATGAAGATGACTAATTGAATGTTTCCGCTGTGTATATGAATGTTAATACTTATAAAGTGAAAAATAAACTAAGTATGGAATGTTAGACGTAATCCACACTTGAAAATATTGTTGAAAAGAAATCGGGTGGTGGTGCTGCACCCCCCTTCGTGCGGTTGAAAGACTACCACCAAGGTAGCAACGTGATAGTTGGTATCAGAGTGGTCCGAATTTTATGGGTTTTTGTGATTCAGAGTTGTAGATTGAAGTGTTACACTTTGTGATAGGTTTGACAGGGGTGAAGCATTGTGTTTGGGCCAAGCTGAATGACAAGACATCGAAGGTTTGGAAGAATTCCAAGGGAGGCTCTTGCTGACTTTATACAGGTTGAAGTGGATGAAAGAAGAGAGACCACGGATTCAAGATGAACTTGAAGTCTTGGAAATGAATGTTGAAGACGAACTTCTTCGACTTGGTTGGGCAATGGAGTAGGATGTAGCTGCAAATTGCGATGATGAAGAAGAGGAAGCCAAGATGTTTGAGGATGTTGCAGATATGACAACGATGGAGGAGGAACTTGAAATTTCTCAAGTTGGACCAGCATCGTGCAGTTTGTAGACATTTGTGGATGAGGATACTCACATGGAGGAGCCTCATGATGAAGTGAGCATTCATATTTCTACTTGTGTTTCATTGGAGCTTTTGGCGGATGGGCCATATGCAAGGAAGGGCAAAATCATTTTGCCGATGCAGTGGAAGATCTTACCATGGATGTTTACGATGAGACCTTGTATGGAGAAGCAAGGACCATTGACTGTTGTAGAGCTTGTTGGGGATGTTTGTGACCTTATGGCAGAAGGTGCAAATGCCCGTGACAAGGGAGGAACATGATGATCATTGCGGAAGAATGGGTCATGCTTTAGCCATATGGAGAAATTGGCTAAGTGCCTGGCATGACTCATGGATTGATTGGAGAAGGGCACACACTTGAGTTTGATGATACTTGGGTGGACTTCTCATGGTTGAGACCAAGAGGGAATCTTGGTGGGACCTTTAGTGGGGGAGCTATAATGGAAGGGACTCATATGACTTGATGATATGGTTTGGGTGACTATGGGCACTAAACCAGATTGCAGACTTGGATGAGGATGACCGATGTTGTGATGGGTCTACTTAGTTGGACAACATGGGAAACTTGATTCATGGACATCGAGTTGGAGAGATGGAGCATGGCAGCCTTATGCAGGGACATTATGCAAGAGCACTTGTAGAGGTGTCACTTATGGGCATCCAATGAGGAGTGCGAAGACAGAGATGTTGTGTGGATGGATTCGTTGATGTGACATGGAGACTTTTACTTATGAGTCGATGGGGATGTTGTTCACTCTTGTACAACAAGGCCATGGACTTGGTAGGGTTATGAACAAACTATGGAGTATTCCTACTACAAGGGGAACTGAGGCATATTGCAGAGATCTTTGGGGGCCGAGACGTGTATGCTTGATAGGATGTTGGTTGGAGATGATTCATGGAGCTCATGATGACATGAGATTGTTGCAATCATTGTGGAGTTCATGTGATAGTAGACTTGGAGGATCTAATGCATTGAGAAGTTGAGGTCAAGGACTTTGATGCGGTATGGGATGCATACTTTTGAGTACATTTATGGGGTGTGCTTGAGAGAGTGACTTGATGTGGAGGATCGATATGAGACACTTTGGAGTGATGGAGTTGTAGCGATGAGGATGCCTTGGTGGCGACACTTGGGTATGGGTTGAGCCGAGACTTAACCACTTTTGATACATGGGGGCTAATTGGTTTCTGACCGAGGCAACACATGGGTGATGAGACAGGTGTATACTTGTTTCTTTGGTAGACTTGAAGGATGGCACATTATAGATATGATGGAGGTTGCTTCATGGACCTAGATGTGGCACATTGAGAGTTGGTTTGAGGGGAGGATATTTTCATTTTGAGGAGATGGATCTTACACATATAAGGGTGATGATGTTGGGATATATGCAGCTGATTTGCAGCACATTGGCACCAACATCATGGACAACATGTTGCGGATGAGATGGAGAATACTTCATGGACCTAGGCATAGCTTACTTACATTTTTGATGGAGATGGAGATGGATTCTTGATCGAGTTGACGTTGTGACAGGAGGCTGAGAGAAATGACCGATGGTGGCATGAGGATGTGCATTCTCATGGTTTGAGCGTGAAAATTGGATTATCTACCTGACTAGTTCGAATCATGGGGTCCGAAAGTGTACTGAGATGTGTTAGCATTGTGTTGGAGTATCATGGAAGTAGTTCACACGATGACGATACATGATGGGGGTTGACACGATATGTTGCTGTGATCATGTAGCTTGAGTTGGAGGGGCTAGCCTTCCACTATGGGGCAACATATGGAGATTGCGACGGAAGTGGTTGATGATCATGGATTGAGCAAACTTTCTAATTCATGGAGACATGAATCTTTATGGTTTGTGCGATGGTAGAGCAGAGATGGGCAGCATGGGCATTTTTGGATGTTGGAGCTAGTGACACTTTGCGATGTCGTATGAGGGTGTTTTCGAAGACGATAACCATTCAGAGTGGTGGAGTATGTCAAGCCCATGAGTCGGCGGTTAGCGTGCGACGAGTTGGGTGGGCATGCCCACAGTTATGTGCGACGAGTCAGGTGTGTGACGAGTCAGCGAGCAGGCGAGTCGGTTGTGATGACAGGATGAGTTGAAGAAGTGCGACAAGTTGGGGTGGTTGGTTAAAGGCGCCCGGGGCACGAGTGCGATGAGCCAATGGAGGTTGAAAAACCGAAATTCGGCTAAGTGTGTGAACTTGGCAAATGCGAACTTATATCGCACATGTGGACCCAACAGGGCGACGACATGGGCAAGCCAACATGAGTTGGAGTGCATTTGGCTGAATGGACAGGTCAGTTAGCCATGACTTAACCATGGAGAAACGTATATATGGGCAGACTCTAGGGAGGAAGAAATCACAAGTTTGGAAGTTCATAAGTGCGAGCTCAAGGTGAGGGTGAGCCAAAGGGTGAACGTGGAGAAGGCACAAGTGGCTCTTGACTGTGACACCGAACCAAGGAGTCGAAGTTGAAGAAATGATGCACTGAACAAGTTTTTGAGTGGGTGGCTGAATGAATTCTTGAATGATGTGTTGAACGAGTTTTTGAATGGGCGGCTGAATGACATTTTTGAACGGTCGGGTGAACGATTGACAGAATGATTTTCTGAACAAAATCCTGAACAAAGTTCTGAACAGATTCCTGAACGAGGTTCTGAACAAATACCTGAACCAGGTACTAAATGAATACCTGAACGAGGTTCTGAACGGATTCCCGAATGAGTTCTGAATGGACTCTTGAACGAGGTTCTGAACAACGGTTTTGAACGAGTTTCCAAATGGTTTCTGAACGAAGTTCCGAACGAGTTGTTGAACGAAGTTTTGAATGGGTTTCTAAACAAGTTTTGTTGAACGATGTGACGCGCAGTAGAACCAGTGGGTGCTCCGAACGATGGTTTAGGCAAGGCTTCACAGTGCAGGCTGAGTTGCACATTTTGATAGAAATTGCTGAAGAGAAGTTGGGGTTCTCTCACAAAGACTGTAAGTGTATTTTATAAAATATTGTTATTATCATTGTGGGCAGACTCATATTCAGGGAGTTGCCATTCTCATTAATTATCCACTGTGCATATGTGTAAATGATAATAATGATGAAAATCACTAACTGAATGTGTTAATACTTAGAAAGTGAAAAATAAACTAATTATGGATTGTTAGACGTAATCCACACTTAAAAATATTGTTGAAAAGAAATCGGGTGATAGTGCCGCACCCCTCTTTGTGTGGTTGAAAGACCACTGTCAGGATAGGGACATGACACGAAGAGTGATGGGAGAGTCAGAGGAAATCGCTAGAGAAGATGATGGGACAGGAGGAGGATGCGAGGCCATGGACAAGGAGACCTAATGAGAGACAGAGGGTGATGAGACGAGATATATCAAATCACTCATTTCTTCGCATGTGTAGCTTATTCCATTTTATATTAATCATTTGTGCCAATATAATTCATTCATGTCTGTTGAGATTTTCTGTTTTAGTCAAATAGGCAAAAATCTCTGAAGGATGACAACAATAGGGATTCAATTCCTAGATTAGCTCCAGGTTGTTGGGAGGGAGTTAATGCTTCCTATATTTGATGTGAGGGAGTTATGAGGCTGTTAGATTCTTTATGCTATATAACAGGCAATCATTCGGATGATTTGCTAACAGTGTGTGAGGATTTCTTGATGTAATCTCCAATTTGATTAATATATTCCTGATGCCTATGTTTGGTGGACGTAGCCCAGATTGGTTGGGTGAACCACGTTAAAGTTGTGTTTTATGTGCTTGATTGAATGCTGTGTATTTATTTATTTGCTGTGCACCTGATCCAACAATTGGTATCAGAGCAGTTGGAAGCATTGTGTGAGGGTGTTGGTGTGCTGCGTGGTTCAACTGGTTGCTGGAGGCCGAGAACATTGATTCGCTGTTCCTATTTTGCTGATGCGTGGAGCGGATTCCTGGAGGTGCTGCGTGGAGCACTGTTTGCTGCATTGGAGTATTGCGGTATTAAATGGTATGCACATTCCAACCATTGGATTGATTTAAAAAACAGCGTGGGTTTGATTTATAAAGACAGCATGGCGTATGGTTTTTGAAAAACGCGTTGTTATGTATATTATAAACAGCGAATTGCGTGGGTATGGTTTTTTCAAACAATGTGAATATATATTAAAACGGTGATATAAACAGCGGGATATGTATTTTGGCAAACTGCGTGGGTATAAAGATTAATAACAGTGATATAAAATAGCGTTAATATATATTCAAACAGTGATATAAACAACATGGATGTGTATTTGAGGTTGTTTAATCTGCTGCACTGAGGTATTATTTTATGCTGGCACGGAGGTATTTTGAACTGCAATCTTGAACAGCCACAAGTCAGTGTTTTTTATTTGTTTGTAAAAACAAAAGCATACAAAAGCATAAGGCAGTTTGTTTTTTGTTGTGTCAAAACAAAGGCATAGGAAGAAATTTTTTGTGTGAAGTGCAAACTGAAGATATTTTTTGAGGCATAGGCAATTTTTTTTAATTTGCTGGTTGGATATTTGGAGATTACTGTGTTTTTTGCTGATACAAGATGGCCAAAACTCAAAGTGTCCGGTTTGAAATTGAGAAATTTAATGGCAAGAATAATTTTGAGATCTGGAAGGTGAAGATGCACGATCTGCTGGTTCAACAAAGTGTGGCGAAAGCACTGTTGGGGAAAAACAAAAGGCCTCCTTCCATGACGGAGGATGAATGGGATGAGATGGATGATAGAGCTCTGAGCGGAATCCGGTTATGTCTGGCGGACGATGTTCTGTTCAACATTGTGTCAGAGAAAACCGCCGCAGGCCTGTGGTCGAAGCTTGAGAAGCTCTACATGAAGAAATCTTTGACAAATCGAATTCTCCTGAAACGGCAGCTTTACAGTTTGCGGATGAAAGAAGGTACCTCAATCGCTGATCACCTGAATGTTTTTAATACCTTGTTGGTGCAATTAAACAGTCTAGATGTAAAATTTGATTAAGAGGATAAGGCAATAACTCTATTATGTTCTTTGCCTGAATCCTGGGATCACTTTGTTACTTCCATAAGCTTTAGTACATCAGATATCCTT
>APFE030206235.1:15333-75203 GCA_000404065.3 Pinus taeda | reverse complement strand
CATTTTCGTGTTTAGGTGATCCATTTTTATATTTTAAAATTGCTACCTTGGTTATTTACTACTATTTTGCTTATTTTGATTACATTATTTAAACTGTAACACCTCCAAAAAAACCCCCACAAAGTTTCATAAAACGACATGACATATCATCTTACATATAAAAAGAAACTATCTACCCATTGCCTTCTAACACCTCCAAAAAAACCCCCACAAAGTTTCATAAAACGACATGACATATCATCTTACATATAAAAAGAAACTATCTACCCATTGCCTTCTAGCTTCTTCGATGGACTACTATTCAAAATCCATTTTTATATTTTAAAATTGCTACCTTGGTTATTTACTACTATTTTGCTTATTTTGCTTACATTATTTAAACTGTAACACCTCCAAAAAACCCCCCACAAAGTTTCATAAAATGCATGACATATCATATTACATATAAAAAGAAACTATCTACCCATTGCCTTCTAGCTTCTTCGATGGACTACTATTCAAAAAACCCCACAAAGTTTCACAAAACGACATGACATATCATCTTACATATAAAAAGAAACTATCTACCCATTGCCTTCTAGCTTATTCGATGGACTATTATTCAAAAAACCCCACAAAGTTTCACAAAACCACATGACATATCATATACATGTAAAAAGAAACTATCTACTCGTTGCCTTCCAGCTTCTTTGGTGGACTATCCTCTTGAGCTGCGTCTTCGTTATGTTCGAGAACTATATTCATTTCAGACTTGTGGCACCCTTGTCCTTCCTCCCCAACTGCTTGAGATTCCAGATGGGGGCATTTCTCCAAGCTTAGCACACCAATTGTCGTTGTTTCAAGCCTTCAACCTTAACCTCCATGCTATCAACCTTGAAATTTAAATTGAGCATTTTCGTGTTTAGGTGATCCATTTTTATATTTTAAAATTGCTACCTTGGTTATTTACTACTATTTTGCTTATTTTGCTTACATCATTTAAATCGTAACACCTCCAAAAAACCCCACAAAGTTTCACAAAACGACATGACATATCATCTTACATATAAAAAGAAAATATCTACCCATTTCCTTCTAGCTTCTTTGATGGACTATCCTCTTGAGCCACGTCTTTGCTATGTTCGAGAACTATACTCATTCCAACCCGTGGCGCCCTTCTCCTTCCTCCCTCGTTGCTTGAGATTTCGGATGGGGGCATTTCTCCAAGCCTAAAGACCTCCTTTAGGACACCAATCATCATTGCTTCAACCTTAACATCCATGCTATCAACCTTGAAATTTAAATTGAGCATTTTCGTGTTTAGGTGATCCATAGACTTTTGACTTCTGCTACAACATCAATTCTTTCCCAGTTCCAGTGAGATGAGACATCACCACCGTGAATTGATCACGAACCTCTTGTGCTACTTGTTCCCCCATTTTTTCCACTAGCCATTATGTCTCCCATTGATAATGTTCCTTATTCCTCCATGTTGTCACTGCTTTTGTTGATTTTAGTAGCTTTTGTTGATTTTAGTAGAGGCCATTTTGAGAGAATTCCTTCCTTGTATGTGTACAACCATTTTGAGAGAATTCCTTCCTTGTATGTGTATAACCCTTAGATTTAACTGTTTCATCCTGCTCCTTAAAATGGTGCTCTGTTCCTCGTTGAATGCTACGCACATCCTCTCATATTCAATGGTATTCCCAAATTGTTGATCAGACTCAACACGAGCCTCCATCCTTGCAATTGCCAATTTGAGTTAGGATTGAGTTGCTACTACTTGATGCAGTTGAAATGGTGTACTAATCTTGCATTCCCCGATCTCAAAATTTAATGTTATTCCATTCATTTTCCATTTGGTCATTGTCATGTCTCTTAATCCTTTATGCCTCCATCTAGAATCGTAATATCCCAACTGCCTGCCTCGACTCCCGGGAGAGTCTCTCCATACCTCAAAGCAATAGATGGTAGATTGTGATTTGTCATCTTTAATGCTCAATTTATTCCAATTATCACCTAAAGTCATATCTCGTAAATGCTTTATCATGGGATGTGACATATTTGGGTCAATGTTTGGTCTAATATCAAAATTCCTTGGAGAGTCTCTCCATACCTCAAAGCAATAGATGGTAGATTGTGATTTGTCATCTTTAATGCTCAATTTATTCCAATTATCACCTAAAGTCATATCTCGTAAATGCTTTATCATGGGATGTGACATATTTGGGTGTATGTTTGGTCTAATATCAAAATTCCTTGGTTTAAGGCAACGCCTCTATTGGCCTGATAATTTGCCTCCCGATTGTTCTCTCGTTTTACATGAAAAAAATTATAATCTTCTAATTTATTTAGAAGAATCCCTATCCTTAGGAGCATAGGAGAAAGATCATTTTGATGCCTAATCTTTGAACACCTTTGGATAACAATCATTGAAACTCCAATTATACTTAATTGTCATTGAAACTCCAATTATACTTAATTGTCGTAGGCCATTGGATGTAGCACAATCATTGAAACTCCAATTATACTTAATTGTCGTAGGCCATTGGATGTAGCACTCTTTAATCCTTGCCAGGTTGAAAGGTTTCAACTTGATTCGCCATACCTCGAAGCAATATATGGTAGATTGTGGTTTGTCATCTTTAATGCTTGATTTATTCCAATTATCACCTAAAGTCATATCTTGTAGATGTTCTGCCATGGGACGTGACATATTTGGGGGTATGCGTGGTCTAATATCAAAATTTCTTGTGATTTGTTATCTTTAATGCTCCATTTATTCCAATTATCACCTAAAGTCATATCTCGTAGATGTTTTGTCATGGGACGTGACATATTTGGGGTTATGTTTGGTCTAAGATCAAAATTCCTTGGTTTAAGGCAATGGATCCATTGGCTTGATAATTTGAAGCAATAGATGCTAGATTGTGATTTGTCATCTTTAATGCTTGATTTATTCCAATTATCACCTAAAGTCATATCTTGAAGATGTTCTGTCATGGGATGTGACATATTTGGGGGTATGTTTGGTCTAATATCAAAATTTCTTGTGATTTGTTATCTTTAATGCTCCATTTATTCCAATTATCACCTAAAGTCATATCTCGTAGATGTTTTGTCATGGGACGTGACATATTTGGGGGTATGTTTGGTCTAATATCAAAATTCCTTGGTTTAAGGAAATGGATTTATTGGCTTGATAATTTGCCTCTCAATTGTTTTCTCGTTTTACATAAAAATAATTATAATCATCTAATTTATTTAGAAGAGTCCCTATCCTTAGGAGCATAGGAGAAAGATGAGTCTTTTTTATGCCTAATATTTGAACACCTTTGGATAGCGATCATTGAATCTCCAATTATACTTAATTTTCGCATGCCTTTGGATGTAGCAATCTTTAAATATTTTGGGGTATGTTTGGTCTAATATCAAAATTCCTTGGTTTAAGGCAATGTCTCTATTGGCTTCACAATTTGCCTCCCGATTGTTCAAGATTAGAGTCTTTTTTATGCCTAATCTTTGAACACCTTTGGATAGCAATCATTGAATCTCCAATTATACTTAATTGCTGCAGGCCTTTGGATGTAGCAATCTTTAAATATTTGGGGGTATGTTTGGTCTAATATCAAAATTCCTTGTTTTAAGGCAACGCCTCTATTGGCTTGATAATATGCCTTCTAATTATTCTCTTGTTTTACATGAAAATAATTATAATCTTCTAATTTATTTAGAAGAATCCCTATCCTTAGGAGCATAGGATGTAGCAATCTTTAAATATTTGGGGGTATGTTTGGTCTAATATCAAAATTCCTTGTTTTAAGGCAACGCCTCTATTGGCTTGATAATCTGCCTTCTGATTATTCTCTTGTTTTACATGAAAATGTAGCAATCTTTAATCTGATAAGGCTTCAACTTGATTATTTTTAGTATTCCCCCTTCTGATTATTCTCTTGTTTTACATGAAAATAATTATAATCTTCTAATTTATTTAGAAGAATCCCTATCCTTAGGAGCATAGGAGAAAGATAGAGTCTTTTTGATGTCTAATCTTTGAACACCTTTGGATAGCAATCATTGAATCTCCGGCTATACTTAATTGCCGCAGGCCTTTGGATGTAGCAATCTTTAATTTGATAAGGCTTCAACTTGATTATTTGTAGTATTCCCCAATCCCCATGCGTACCTTGTTTCTATTTTTTTGTCGGCGTTATAAACAATACCCATGCATACCTTGTTTCTATTTTTTTGTCGGGGTTATAAAGCACCAATATTTAATTTGATAAGGCTTCAACTTGATTATTTGTAGTATTCCCCAATCCCCATGTGTACCTTGTTTCTATTTTTTTGTCGGGGTTATAAAGAATACCCATGCATACCTTGTTTATAAAGCACCCCTCTTGCTCTTGCCTCCCCCATAGATGATTAGTAACTTTCATAGCTATATAGATGACTAGTAACTTATATAGCTATACATAAGTAATCTGACGAAAAATCTAAATAGAATATTTGCTTTTTAGGGTTCAAACACTGATTCCTCTCTAGGCTTACCTTATCATCACCAAATCTTCCTTATCTCTCCTTGCCCTTTATCATTTTCCCTTTGAATAAAAATATAAATAGAATATTTTCTTTTTAGGGTTCAAACATTGATTCCTCTCCGCCTATCTTGTCATTACCAAATCTTCCTTATCTCTCCTTGCCCTCTATAATTTTCCTTGTCACCTTTCTTTATCTTTCTTGTTTTGCCTTTATTAATTTCTTTGTGTATATATGTTAATTTTAGATAACAATGGTATGTTCTATGCTCAACCCAATATCAATTTCCAAATTAGCAATTACATTAACATGATGGTAAATGCAGATAGAACATAAATAAAAAGTAGAAGTTTGGCACATTAACATGATAGTAAATGCAGATAGAACATAAATAAAAAGTAGAAGACAAGCCAAGACAATCATAAGGCAAGCCAAGACAAGAGGACACACTATTTGGCAAGCCGAGACAAGAGGACGCACTATTTAGCAGGAGGACACACTATTTGGTAGACTGGCAAATGCCAGGGGAAAACCCCAATGTGGCGAAATCGTTTGATCAAGTCTTCTTATTATTTCAAAATTTCAACAGAGAAAAAGAGTACAATATACAAAATGCACTTGCCCAATCACAATGAATTTTGTCCAGTCAAATTGCCCCATTGTGGGGAAACCCTTCTTATTATTCTTCAAAAGTTCGAGGCAGATTGGTGGATGCCAGGGAAAAACCCCAATGAGTACAATATACAAAATGCACTTGCCCAATCACAATGAATTTTGTCCAGTCAAATTGCCCCATTGTGGGGAAACCCTTCTTATTATTCTTCAAAAGTTCGAGGCAGATTGGTGGATGCCAGGGAAAAACCCCAATGTGGCAAAATCGTTTGATCAAGTCTTCTTATTATTTCAAAATTTCAACAGAGAAAAAGAGTACAATATACAAAATGCACTTGCCCAATCACAGAAACCCCAATGTGGCGAAATCGTTTGATCAAGTCTTCTTATTATTTCAAAATTTCAACAGAGAAAAAGAGTACAATATACAAAATGCACTTGCCCAATCACAATGAATTTTGTCCAGTCAAATTGCCCCATTGTTCTTATTATTCTTCAAAAGTTCGACACAGAGAGAGAGAGTACAATATAAAAAATGCACTTGCCCAATCACAATTATTCTTCAAAAGTTCGACACAGAGAGAGAGAGAGTACAATATAAAAAATGCACTTGCCCAATCACAATGAATTATGTCCCGTCAAATTACCCCATTGTGGGGAAACGCTTCTTATTATTCTTCAAAAGCACCATTTATTCTTCAAAAGTACACTTGCAATATAAAAATCACAGTGAATTTTGTCCCGTCAAATTACCCCAATGTGGGGAAACCCTTCTTATTATTCTTCAAAAGTACACTTGCCCAATCACAGTGAATTATGTCTCGTCAAATTACCCCAATGTGGGGAAACCCTTCTTATTATTCTTCAAATTACCCCAATGTGGGGAAACCCTTCTTATTATTCTTCAAATTACCCCAATGTGGGGAAACCCTTCTTATTATGTCTCGTCAAATTACCCCAATGTGGGGAAACCCTTCTTATTATTCTTCAAATTACCCCAATGTGGGGAAACCCTTCTTATTATGTCTCGTCAAATTACCCAATGTGGGGAAACCCTTCTTATTATTCTTCAAATTACCCCAATGTGGGGAAACCCTTCTTATATCGTCAAATTACCCCAATGTGGGGAAACCCTTCTTATTATTCTTCAAATTACCCCAATGTGGGGAAACCTTCTTATTATTCTTCAAACATTCGACAGAGAGAGAGTACAATATACAAAATGCACTTGCCCAATCATAGTCAAATATATCCAGTGAAATCGCAGTCATGCCCTAACCAGAAAGTCTCAGTCAAACCCAGTCAATTCGGCCTCCAAAGATAGAAGTACAATATACAAAATGCACTTGCCCAATCACAGTCAAATCTTCTTATTATTCTTCAAATTACCCCAATGTGGGGAAACCCTTCTTATATCGTCACCTAGAAATAATACAATATACAATATGCACTTGCCAAACGTCAACATTGGTCAACTTAGCAGAATTTCACCTAGAAATAAACTCAGTCAAACCCAGTCAATTCGGCCTCCAAAGATAGAATTACAATATACAAAATGCACTTGCACAGTCAAATCTATCCATTCAAATTGCTTTCATGCCCTAACCAGAAAGTCAACATTGGTCAAGTACAATATGCAAAATGCACTTGCCCAATCACAGTCAAATCTATCCAGTCAAATTGCTTTCATGCCCTAACCAGAAAGTCAACATTGGTCAACTTAGCAGAATTTCACCCAAAAATAAACTTAGTCAAACCCAGTCAATTTGGCCTCCAAAGATAGAACAAATTCCAGTCAAATTTCCCTAGTGTGGGGAAACCCTTTGATCAAGTCTTCTTATTATTCTTCAAAAATACAAAATGCACTTGCCCAATCACAGTCAAATCTATCCAGTCAATATACAATATGCACTTGCCAAACGTCAACATTGGTCAACTTAGCAGAATTTCACCTAGAAATAAACTCAGTCAAACCCAGTCAATTCGGCCTCCAAAGATAGAATTCACAATATACAAAATGCACTTGCACAGTCAAATCTATCCAGTCAAATTGCTTTCATGCCCTAACCAGAAAGTCAACATTGGTCAAGTACAATATGCAAAATGCACTTGCCCAATCACAGTCAAATCTATCCAGTCAAATTGCTTTCATGCCCTAACCAGAAAGTCAACATTGGTCAACTTAGCAGAATTTCACCCAAAAATAAACTTAGTCAAACCCAGTCAATTTGGCCTCCAAAGATAGAACAAATTCCAGTCAAATTTCCCTAGTGTGGGGAAACCCTTTGATCAAGTCTTCTTATTATTCTTCAAAAATACAAAATGCACTTGCCCAATCACAGTCAAATCTATCCAGTCAAATTGCTTTCATGCCCTAACCAGAAAGTCAACATTGGTCAACTTAGCAGAATTTCACCCAAAAATAAACTTAGTCAAACCCAGTCAATTTGGCCTCCAAAGATAGAACAAATTCCAGTCAAATTGCCCTAATGTGGGGAAACCCTTTGATCAAGTCTTCTTATTATTCTTCAAAAGTTCAGCGGAGAGAGTACAATGTACAAAATGAGTACAATAACCTCTTGTCTAACTTACAACTTACAAGAATTTCATGCCCTAACCAGAAAGTCAACATTGGTCAACTTAGCAGAATTTCACCCAAAAATAAACTTAGTCAAACCCAGTGAATTTGGCCTCCAAAGATAGAACAAATTGCAGTCAAATTGCCCTAATGTGGGGAAACCCTTTGATCAAGTCTTCTTATTATTCTTCAAAAGTTCAGCGGAGAGAGTACAATGTACAAAATGAGTACAATAACCTCTTGTCTAACTTACTTGTCTAACTTACAACTTACAAGAACACAATAACCTCTTGTCTAACTTACAACTTACAAGAACCTCTCCCACTTCCAAAGCTTTAAATTTTTTCAAGTCTTATTGATTAACCAATGCGGAAATAAGAAAAGCTTGAAAATAATAACCTCTTGTCTAACTTACAACTTACAAGAACCTCTCCCACTTCCAAAGCTTTAAATTTTTTCAAGTCTTATTGATTAACTAATGCGGAAATAAGAAAAGCTTGAAAATATAGGTGTATGCTTGTATTTGTTTTAAACTTATGTAAATAAAGTAGCAAAGACAAACACACACATAACACAACAATTAAGTAGCAAAGACAAACACACACATAACACAACAATTTAACTAGGAGTTCACCCAAAACTCTTGGGTTGCGTCTCCGTGAGCTCTAGTCAACTTGACTAGGAAAAGACAAACACACACATAAGACAACAATCAAGTAGCAAAGAGAAACACACACATAACACAACAATTTAACTAGGAGTTCATCCAAAACTCTTGGGTTACGTCTCCGTGAGCTCTAGTCAACTCGACTAGGCTCTTTGGGATTATGGCCCTTTTACAAGTTTGTGACTCAACTCCATATGGTTTTCAACTCCATATGGTTTACAAATGAACTGGACTAGGCTCTTTGGGATTATGGCTGAATCCTTTTACAAGTTTGTGACTCAACTCCATATGGTTTACAAATGAACCAATTATGGCTGAATCCTTTTACAAGTTTGTGACTCAACTCCATATGGTTTACAAATGAACCAATGGGCTGTCCTTTAGTACAATGTACAAAATGAGTACAATGACCTCTTCTAACTTACAACTTACAAGAACCTCTCCCACTTCCAAAGCTTTAAATTTTTTCAAGTCTTATTGATTAACCAATGCTGAAATAAGAAAAGCTTGAAAATATAGGAGTACAATAACCTCTTGTCTAACTTACAACTTACAAGAACCTCTCCCACTTCCAAAGCTTTAAATTTTTTCAAGTCTTATTGGTTACAATAACCTCTTGTCTAACTTACAACTTACAAGAACCTCTCCCACTTCCAAAGCTTTAAATTTTTTCAAGTCTTGATTAACCAATGCTGAAATAAGAAAAGCTTGAAAATATAGGTGTATGCTTGTATTTGTTTTAAATTGATTATGTGTTGTAAATTAATGTGCGGAAATTGATATATAAATAACAGTAAATAAAGTAGCAAAGACAAACACACACATAAGACAACAATTAAGTAGCAAAGACAAACACACACATAACACAACAATTTAACTAAGAGTTCACCCAAAACTCTTGGGTTACCTCTCCGTGAGGTAAACTCGACTAGGCTCTTTGGGATTATGGCTGAATCCTTTTACAAGTTTGTGACTCAACTCCATATGGTTTACAAATGAAGCAATCGGTTGTCCTTTAACTCCAGATAAATCTAGGCTTCTCTGGACTAATCCTTCAGTCAATGCACTGAGCTTCTTGAGCTTCCGGCTTCTCTGACTCTCCCAGAATTGTTTACTGTCTCTGGACTCCTTCTTTTGTCTTCAACTCAAACAACACTAGAATGCACTGAGATTCTTGAGCTTCCGGCTTCTCTGACTCTCCCAGAATTGTTTACTGTCTCTGGACTCCTTCTTTTGTCTTCAACTCAAACAACACTAGAAAGTCTCTGGACTCCTTCTTTTGTTTTCAACTCAAACAACACTAGCAACAGTTTGGTCTCTTTGTTGTTCTGCAACTTCCTCGTAACTTCATGGCTTGTAGAAGTCAGTTTAGAGTTCTCTGGCTTTGCAGCTCTACATTTACCAAGCCTCCAACCTCTGGTGGCTCATCTTTGTCAAGCGCTCTGGCTCTTTGGCTCTGTCTGGCTTTTCAGCTCTCTATGCTTTGCTTCTGAGTCCTCTCGAGCGCTTCACTTACTATGTAGACAGCCTTCCTTGCTCTATTGACTGCCCTCCTGGCATAAATTGAGCATTCAAGCAGATTCCTCAGCCTTCACAGCCCCTCTGAGCTTCCTCTGCACATTCTTTGTTTCTCTGTTTTACTCTTAGCTTCTGCACAAAAAAATTGCCTATCAATTCCGCTCTTTGTGTATTTAATACATAGCAGTTACAGTTCTCCTGAAGTGGCATTCAAGCAGATTCCTTAGCCTTCACAGCCTCTGAGCTTCCTCTGCACATTCTTTGTTTCTCTGTTTTACTCTCAGCTTCTGCACGAAAAAATTGCCTGTCAATTCCGCTCTTTGTGTATTTAATACATAGCAGTTACAGTTCTCCTGAAGTGTGGGATCGACTGTTTCCTCTCAAGAATCAGTTCATAATTGAAATGAACCAATAGCACAGGAAACTTGGTCGTTTGACCTCCTCTCTAAAGAAATCTCGAAAATAGCCATATAATGGCAATACACAGGCAAATGCACAAAAAACACATCATGAGCCGTTATAAATGGACTTCAAAATGCATTCAATCGCATCTATAAACTTATAGGGTCCGCCTTTGATCACATATCACTATCGCAACAGGCAGGAGCCCCAGTCCATGGTCTTGTTAGCCTCCTGCTCATAGCAGGTATTCATCTTTCATGATCGACATTTTTACATGCCAAATATGTCATGCCTTGCAGGCTGCAATGTTCCATATTTGCTACTGAGGCCAAAGAAGTGTCCATGAAAGTCTGCTAGCCTTTCATGATCGACATTTTTACATGCCAAATATGTCATGCCTTGCAGGCTGCAGTGTTCCATATTTGCTACTGAGGCCAAAGAAGTGTCCATGAAAGTCTGCTAGCCTAAGTGCCTCTGCTGTATTCCAATTTTGATGAGTTATTCCATTTTTGAATAATTTTCAGTTATGCCTCTGCTGTATTCCAATTTTGATGAGTTATTCCATTTTTGAATAATTTTCAGTTAAAGGGAGGTCCAAACAACTTAATCTTGGTTTCCCTAGGTTTCAATTTCCTGTTCTAGAATACAGAGAATCATTATCTCTCCAAATAGCTTAATCTTGGCAGATTCTTAGACAGGTAGAAAAGCAAGGGTGCTCAACAGCCTAATCTGAGCCTGAGCCTAATCTGAGCCCCTGGATGAAATAAGTATAGATGTAGATAGGAGGCCAGTTAAAAGAAACAGACAATCATTATCTGTCCAAATAGCTTAATCTTGGCAGATTCAGATTCTTAGACAGGTAGAGAAGCAAGGGTGCTCAACAGCCTAATCTGAGCCCCTCGATGAAATAAGTATAGATGTAGATAGGAGGCCAGTTAAAAGAAAAAAGTTGAAAAGCTGGGTTTGCTAATTCAATTGCACCCAAACCAAAAGAAATAAGTATAGATGTAGATAGGAGGCCAGTTAAAAGAAACAGACAATCATTATCTGTCCAAATAGCTTAATCTTGGCAGATTCAGATTCTTAGACAGGTAGAGAAGCAAGGGTGCTCAACAGCCTAATCTGAGCCCCTCGATGAAATAAGTATAGATGTAGATAGGAGGCCAGTTAAAAGAAAAAAGTTGAAAAGCTGGGTTTGCTAATTCAATTGCACCCAAACCAAAAGAAGAAAAAATGTTAGGTGTATTAGGTTGGGTAGGTAGTTTGAGGTAGGTAGTTTGAGGTTGCAGAAGCAGATTGGTAATCACTTGTGGTCTTGTCAAGAAATACTTATATCACTTATGGCATTGGAACCATGGCAGTTGTTTGGTGGTACAACAAGGAAGCATGACTAACTTCCCCTTCTCATTTCCTCAGGAATCATTCACTAACATCCGCTCAAGGATCCCCTCAAGGACCTTGGGATCTGCCCAAAAAGTGCATTTTCATTCCATTCTTATTAAAAAAGTCCATTTTCATTCCATTCTTGTTAAAAACCAATTTGACATCTAAGTTGACTTAGTGACAAGAAGCCACATTTCTTGTGTAAAATTAATCTTTACACAATCCATTCATTTCCCTATGCTTAAGTTTCCATTCTATAAACTTAGCATATATCCATTTCCTTTTCATTCCATACTAACATCTAACCCTATTTATCTAGCTCCCTAAATCATTTCCTTATCCCCTACTATGTGAAAACTATATAAAATCCCAAAAAAATATAACATATCCCACCCTATAGCACTATAGTTATGTAACATGGTTTGGGAGATATTGGTCCATTTGGGACTAACCTAAACCCTTTTGCATCTTAAACCCGGAGTTACTTTAACCCCTAGTTAAAGTAATAATCCTCGACCCCCTCTTTCATAAATAAACCTAACCCTCCCCCTCCACCTGCATTGTTAATGGTTAACCGGCGCACATAACCTGCAAACCCAAATGAAAAACCCACTTTCCTAAAGTTTTCCCTCCCCCGCCGAAATCAAATAATTAATATGGGCGCCGCGGGCCCATTCCTTATCCTTCTGTCGCCTTCTCTGTTCCGCCATCCGTCTGATTGCTCGCACCCTAAGATCTACGGTGGGCGAGTCTTTTCCCCTCCGAATCGGTCGATGGTTAGCGTTCGAGAGATGGGCAGTTTTCCTGTTGTACTCCCGCCATGCGTTACCCTCTCGATTGTGGCGGAGCCCCCTCCTCTCAAACCACCTATGCCCACAAGCAGTGCGCCTAAAACTGGATACCGCTTTCCCCCTGCGAGACGTAAGCACCACGTCACCCTGCTGTGTCACCCTGTTGCGTCACCCTGCCACGTCACCTTGCTGACGTCATCCGCTGCACTGGGTCCCACTGCTGACGTCATGCTGATGTCATCTGTCGTACCGCTGACGTCATGCTGATGTCACCTGCCGAAAGAGGGCGCAAACTGCGAAATCGATGTTTAGGAAGCCCAGAATCAAAATTTGAGGTAGTTTTTTGATGCACATTGCTAAGGAAAATAGGCCAAAATGGAAAGCCTTAGTTTGCAGCAGTTATTTTTGCCTTGAAAGGGCATACAATGGGCGATTTGACAGTTTCGAGCATATCAGAGGAAAGATCAAGCCCAGATTCAATTTAAAGAGTATGAGTGAAGCGGCAAAGAGTATCAGATCGACAATAAGAAAACGGTGAAGCCACCTAAGGCTTTCAGATCACAATTAATGCACATTAAAGCCACTTAAGAGCAGTGGAACAGAGACCAATGCGCAATTATGATGAATGGCCAGCGCATAACAGCAAAAGACAGATACCCTCAATTTTTGAAGCAGCTACCCCTAGTGCAGCATTAGATAGATATTTTTACATTACTTGCAAGAGAAGTTAGGTTAACTGCATTTATTTCCTCAAATATTCTATCTGATCTGTTTTTGTAGATATTTTGCCTATATATACGGCCCTTAACAATGTAATAAGGGCTGGTGGGTTGTTTGGTTGATCTCTCATTTGAGATTTGTACTGTAAATATTAAGAACTTTTGTAATCAAAGATTGTTGGAATGTTTGCATCTGAACTGGCCGGTTGTGCTTTCAATGGCTAAAGATCTTGGTATGGAATTCTCGTGCTTGCTCACGGTTCAATAAGTCTTTCCTTAACAATGTAATAAGGGTTAGTGGGTTGTTTGGTTGATCTCTCATTTGAGATTTGTACTGTAAATATTAAGAACTTCTGTAATCAAAGATTGTTGGAATGTTTGCATCTGAACTGGCTGGTTGTGCTTTCAATGGCTAAATATCTGGTATGGAATTCTCGTGCTTGCTCACGGTTCAATAAGTCTTTCCTCCCTCTCTTTATCAATTTATACGTAGTTGTACCATCTATATATCATAATCTAAGTTGCAGGAAAAAGGAATAGATCAGGACTAGTTTTCATGCCCTTTGTGCTCAATTCTTGTAACTTTTCTATGTTTTCCTCTGAACCAGTGATGATTATGCAATTGTAATTAAACATGTTTAAGTTGTTTCCTTCACATATGAATGCTGTCTAGGAATTCTTCATTGCCCTATTCAGCCTTTATCCATTTTCCCTCTTTGGTTGGATGAGAGATCCTTAATTGCCTCTCATTCCCTGACCTCCATTTCATCCTTTTCCAGCATAAATCATTGTGCCATGTGTAGCTATCCTGCTCCATATTCCCCTCTTATACCAAAGAAAACACAACCTTCAGTTCACATTCATGGACTCCATGCCCAATGGTTTGAACTTCTTACACTTTGCATGCCAACTCTGCTTGAATAGATCAACCATCCCACCAATCCAAATCAAAACCCATGTGCATCATATCTAGCCTAAAATCATTCATTAAACAAAGCTAAAACCCAAAGAGAGAGCCCTCTCTGACTGTTGGTAGGCTAGGACCTGCAGTCCAAAGCTTGGTTTGTGGTTACCTCGGCTGTATTCCCTTAGGAGTCAAAGGGAACAACATGAGTGATAACATAATGGCGACTCTGTTGGGGACAATCATCTGTTCATCACCCTAAATCCCCCATCTGTTCATCACCCTAAATCCCCATTTTTGATCAGTTTGCCTTTCGAATAAGTCTTAAACTTGTTTTGAAAATTCCCAAAAAAAATAAAAAAATCTCAAAAAATCTCAAAAATATTTTGTTGCTTATTTTATATTAAGTCTTGATCTGTGTTGTGGACAGAGATCAGGCCCTTCAAAGTTAATTTAATTATCCACCTGGCGACTCCACATAATCCTCATAATAAAGGCTCCGTTGGAGAAATGAACCCAAGAGAAATATATGAGCAGATCAGGCTTTTGACCTGGATTACTATCCAAGAGGTCATGTTCTTTCTCTTCCATAAAATTTTGTTGTGTATATTGTATTTTAAAAATGATTTTCATGATTTTCCTTTTGAAAATGTAGTTGAAAATCTTCCTTGCACATTATAACAACAACCTTTAAATGTTGTTGAAAATCATCATACATCCAAGGAGGAAACAAATGTCAAAGACAATCATTCTATCCTTGTTCATATCGAGCCCATTCAGCCAATCCCTGTACATAATCCCGTGCCTCGTAAGGTTCCTGACAGATATAAGCCTCTTGTTTTGCCTCTCGTGTTTAATCCTCTGCCCAAAAATCATCCTGAGTATCTCCCAAGATTTGATGGAGATAATAGTATTACTGTGCAAAAGCATATCCAAGCCTTTGAAGACTATCTTAATATGTTTGAAGTGGAGGACGAGGATGTTAGTATCAGGCTGTTTGCCCTTTCTTTGCAAAGAGAAGTTAGGACTTGATTTAAAGTATTGCCTGAGGGTAGCATCTCTATTCTTCAGCAGTTTTCCAAGCTCTTCCTTGATAGATGGATGATCAAACTTAATTTCCTCTTGCTCATTGAAGAATATAATCAGTTAAAAAGATGTCCAAATGAATCTGTTCAGCAATTTTGTGATCGATTCAATCAAGTTTATCATTCTCTGCCTTTGAATATTAGACCTCCCCCTGATTTAGCTCTAATGCATTATCCAAGAGCTTTTGACCCAGAAATAGAATTCCGTTTAAGAGAAAGGAGCCCGTCCACTATGAAACAAATGCAGGACATGGCAGTGGACATAGAGGCAACTCTGAAGATCAGGGATGAAAAGCGCAAAGCAGAGCAAGAAGAAAAACTTCATGGTTTGTTACAAAAGCCAGAGGAAATGATCACAATGAAAGTGGAATGTTTAGAGCACCAGAACACATCTGTTTTGCAAGAGGAAAGTAATGACATTCATGAAAAAACCTACCACAAAATAGATGACATATTTGTACAGCCATACATGATGGAGCAGTCTCCTGATATACTATATTAATATAACAGCTTCTCTTCTTTCAAATGCTTGCCAAAATACGATGAGTATGATGAAGATGATGAGCCTAATGACCAAATCAGCCTTGCAGAGGAGTCGGAGCCTATTTTGGCAGAAAGCACAGTTCAGGATCAGCAGCCTAAAATCAATGATCAACGTGCCTATCTCAGCTATGAAGTAAAGGAGGAAAATGTAGAAAATTTTGATTTTAGCGAGGAAACTTTACCTTTCTGTGTGGATTCTTTTCAATTTACTAAGGAGAACTATCATGCAGTTAATAAACAAATATCAGCAAGTGTTGATATTGATCATATGGAGGAAGTCCAAATCATTGTTCAAAATACATTGCCTCTAGTTTTGCTGCCCCAAAGAGCCATCGAAATCAGATTGAAGAAGATTCGAAAGCGGCTGTTCGTGACCAAGTGATCCAAGTGGATCCCCTGCCTCTTTGTGTTCAGCCTTTTCATTCCATACTAACATCTAACCCTATTTATCTAGCTCCCTAAATCATTTCCCTATCCCCTACTATGTGAAAACTATATAAAATCCCAAAAAAATATTACATATCCCACCCTATAGCACTATAGCTATGTAACATGGTTTGGGAGATATTGGTCCATTTGGGACTAATCTAAACCCTTCTGCGTCTTAAACTCGGAGTTACTTTAACCTCTGGTTAAAGTAATAACCATGGACCCCCTCTTTCATCTATAAACCTAACCCTCCCCCTCCACCTGCATTGTTAATGGTTAATTGGCGCACATAACCCACAAACCCAAATGAAAAACTCAATTTCCTAAAGTTTTCCCTCCCTCGCCGAAATTAAATAATTAATACAGGCGCCGCGGGCTCGTCCCTTATCCTTCCGCCGTCTTCTTTGTTCCGACATCCGTCTGATTGATTGCGCCCTAAGATCTACGGTGGGCGGGTCTTTTCCCCTCCGAACCGGTCGATGGTTAGCGTCCAGGAGATGGGCGGTTTTCCCTTCGTACTCCCGCCACGCGTCACCCTCTCGACTGTGGCGGATCCCCCTCCTCTCAAACCAATTGTGCCCAAAAGTGGCGCGCCTAAAATCGGATACTGCTTCCCCCCTGCGAGACGTAAGCACCACGTCACCTTGCTGCGTCACCCTACCACATCACCCTGCTGATGTCATCCGCCGCACTGGGTCCCACTGCTGACATCATGCTGACGTCATTCGTCGTACTACTGATGTCATGCTGACATCACCCGTTGAAAGAGGGCGCAAAGTGCGAAATCGATGCTTAGGAAGCCCAGAATCAAAATCTGAGGCAGTTTTTGATGCGCGATTAGCGCATCGCTAAGGAAAATAGGCCAAAATGGAAAGCCTCAGTTTGCAGCAGTTATTTTTGCCTTGAAAGGGAAGAAAAGGGGCGATTTGACAGTTTCGAGCATATCAGAGGAAAGATCAAGCCCAGATTCAATTTAAAGAGTATCAGTGAAGCGACAAAGAGTATCAGATCGACAATAAGAAAATGGTGAAGCCACCTAAGGCTCTCAGATCATAGTTAATGTACATTAAAGCCACTCAAGAGCAGTGGAACAGAGACCAATGCGCAGTTATGATGAATGGCCAGCGCATAACAACAAAAGACAGATAGCTTCATTTTTTGAAGCCGCTGCCCCCAACGCAGCATTATATAAATATTTTTACATTACTTGCAAGAGAAGTTAGGTTAACTGCATTTATTTCCTTAGATCTTCTATCAGATCTGTTTTTGTAGATATTTTGCCTATATATACAGCCCTTAACAATGTAATAAGGGTTGGTGGGTTGTTTGGTTGATCTCTCATTTGAGATTTGTGTTGTAAATATTAAGAACTTCTGTAATCAAAGATTGCTGGAATGTTTGCATCTGAACTGGCTGGTTGTGCTTTCAATGGCTAAAGATCTTGGTATGGAATTCTCGTGCTTGCTCACGGTTCAATAAGTCTTTCCTCCCTTTGTTTATCAGTTTATACATAGTTGTACCATCTATATATCATAATCTAAGTTGCAGGAAAAAGGAATATATTAGAACTAGTTTTCATGCCCTCTGTGCTCAATTCTTGTAACTTTTCTATGTTTTCCTCTGAATCAGTGATGAATATGCATTTTTAATTAAACATGTTTAAGTTGTTTCCTTCACATATGAATGTTGTCTAGGAATTCTTCATTGCCCTATTCAGCCTTCATCCATTTTCCCTCTTTGGTTGGATGAGAGGTCCTTAATTGCCTCTCATCCCCTGACCTCCATTTCATCCTTTTCCAACATAAATCATTGTGCCATGTGTAGCTATCCTGCTCCATATTCCCCTCTTATACCAAAGAAAACACAACCTTCAGTTCACATTCATGGACTCCATGCCCAATGGTTTGAACTTCTTACACTTTGCATGCCAACTCTGCTTGAATAGATCAACCATCCCACCAATCCAAATCAAAACCCATGTGCATCATATCTAGCCTAAAATCATTCCTTGAACAAATCTAAAACCCAAAGAGAGAGTCCTCTCTGACTGCTAGTAGGCTAGGACCTGCAGTCCAAAGCTTGGTTTGTGGTTACCTCGGCCGTATTCCCTTAGGAGTCAAAGGGAACAACATGAGTGATAACAAGTCTTAACGCAAATAGTGATGTGATATTGCCTGTTAAGTCTTCACCGTCCGATCAGACTCGCGATCCAACGGTCTAGATGTGATCGCATTATCACTCATTGCATGTCGCATATGTAAACGGCCCGAGGTCCATTCAACATTCAATGGAATGTTGCGATGCGATATCGTGGCGATTGCATATCGCAATCGCTTGAGGCCTAAAGATCCCGTCCACTCCGCTGGATTTTCTCCGATGCGATAGAGCCGAGATCGCAATCACATATCGCTTATGCTTCAGGGTTGCTATCCGCCCTTTATTTTATTGTGATGTGATATTTACTCTTTTACCAATCAAACGGGATCACGTGGCCCAATCTCGGCTTGCCATGTGTCAGCGGTGGATTGGCCCGTGAGCCTATACTAAAAATCAAAATTTTCAATATAGTTCAAAATTTAATTAAATTCCTTCTTCTTTTAAGGACATTGGGCAATTTTCATTTTACAATAAATCCTTCATCCGGAGTTCGTTTTGGCGTTCAAATTGCGTCAGATTTAGAATGAACAGATCTATGCAGTCGGACTATTTCTGAGAGCAGCCTGCAATTTTGATTTTCCTCTGATTTACAAAGGATTTGTGCCATTTGGCACCTTCTACCTCTTATATGAAGTCTTTTAGACTTAGAGGTTTATCTAGGATCCATTTTTGGATCATTCTTCAAAAGTTTAGCACAGAGAGAGTACAATATACAAAATGCACTTGCCCAATCACAGTCAAATTTGTCAGAGAGTACAATATACAAAATGAGTACAATATCACAGACAATCTGTCAGAGAGTACAATATACAAAATGAGTACAATATCACGGACAAATTTGTCTAGTCAAATTGCACTCAATAGGATGCCCTAACCAGAAAGTCAACGCTAGTCAACTTAGCAGAATTTCACCTCCAAATCAGTGAAACCTAATCAATGTTTCCTCTAAAGATAGACCAAATTAGCCCAAAATAGTCTCAAAAAATCTAGTCAAACTGGTCAAAGCACAGTCAACTTCTGTGGTCAATGACTCTGCAATCAATGCTAGTCAAACAACTGTAAACACCTTGATTTATGTGCCAGGAGTGGCCTAAGAAAAATGAACTTCCTGCTTGAAAAATGCAGTCAAAACATGAAGTTTGACCTTGGGTCAATGTTGGTCATCGTCCCTGTAATAGCCCAAAAATAAATCTAATATTTTGGCCTGCAATTTTATTTTAGTCAACCCAGGTCAACGCATAGAGAATAAGGTTGCTCCTGGTTGTTGTACGAAGCAATGAGGAGAGGAGAGAGAAAGATGAGTGATGGATGAGTGTCCAAATGAGGAAAATGACTCCTCTATATATACACATCGTTGAGGGTGAAGAGACATGACTTTTAGGCTTCTGAGCCTACATTAGTTTGTTGGCCGACCTTGACAATTTGTCCATAAACGAAATAAATTCATAATTCCATTTGTACATGTCAGAATGAGATGATCTTTAAATCAATCCTACACCTCTCTGAAAGAGGAATCCTGATCTTTAAATCAATCCTACACCTCTCTGAAAGAGGAATCCAATATAAATATCAGCTTCATCATATGAGTTGTCCAAGGTGGAGTTTGGCCCTAGTTGACAAATTTAACACTCCCTCTCAACTAGGAAGAACTTGACCTGCCAAACCATTTGACAATTTGTACTATTCCTGTCATCCTTGCTCTGCTGAACCATGAAGAAATAATGAAGAAGAAATGATCGAGAATGTGTCATACCATTCTCTACTGACCCGAAGTTAGTCTCCAATAATCATCATACCGCTCTCCATTAACCCGAAGTCAGTCTCCAATGATCCTAGATCAATATCAAACATCCTAGCATAGGGAGTACGGTAGTACACGTTGCGTCCATTGGTAGTACTATGGTCCTTATCCTCATACACGATGCATCCATTGGTAGTACTATGGGCTCTATCCCCATTTCCCTACTTGTTGGACAGATGAAAAGTACTTCTCATGAGTCCCGGACTGCATGTTAGGATGTATCGGTAGGAGAAGGTGAACCACTCAACCTGGTCATATGCCATAAGAGAAGGTGAAACATTCATCTTATGCATATCTCAACCATCATGGGGAAGGTGAACCACTCACCCTGTACATCGCGCACCATTAGGGGAAGGTGAACCACTCACCCTATGGTCGCTCATCGCTTCAAGTACCCCAAGTGCCCAGGAACTCCCAGAGCTCAATCTCCAAATCAAACGAGACCCTGTCACCGTTATAAGAGGGTCTCTCCATGAATCCAAGTCGTTCATGGAAGGTTAAGAATCTGACCTTCCTTAGGGGCTTCGTAAGAATATTTATGACCTGATCATCAATCCCAATATGACAGAGCCTTATTACTCCCCGTTGTACCATATCTCGGATAAAGTGGTACCTGATATCAATATGCTTGGAGTGGTCATGCAAAACAAGATTCTCAGAAAGGCGAATCTTCCTTTGGTTTTTGCAATAGATCACGGTGGTATCTAGCACATGTCTTAATATTTCACTAAAGAGCTTCCTCAACAAAACAACTTCACAGGAGGTCATACTAGAAGCAATATATTTAGCCTCAGCGGTGCTCAAAGAAACTGACTTCTGCTTCCTGCTCATCCAGGATATTGAAGCAGAACCTAGAGAGAAGCAACATCCCGATGTGCTTTTATGATCCACCACATTTCTAGCTCAGTCAGCGTCAGAATAACCTTGGAGTCTCACATTCCTGGCAATGTATCTCAATCGATAGGTGATTGTGCCCCAGAGTTATCTCAAGAGATTCTTGGCAACGATCCCATGTATGTGATGAGGCTTGACCATAAACTGACTCATTGTATTCATTGAAAAACATATGTTCGGACGAGAGTTCACTAAGAACATTAGGGCCCCTACAAGTTCGATACTCAGAAGGATTTCCCAAATTGGGCCCAGCAGCACTTTCGCATTAACTTCTTGAAGTTAAGTTCCATTAGAGTAGTCACGGACTTGCTGTCCACCATTCCGAATCTTTCAAGTAGCTTCACAATGTATTTTCCTTGAGGAAGGAAAATCTCACCTGGCTTTTGCCAGACCTCCAAGCCTAGGAAATAATGCATCAATCCTAGGTCCTTCATCTCGAACTCAGAAGCCGACTCCCTCTTGCATTTATGAATGAGAGGGTCTACACGTGTCAGTAAGAGATTGTCCACATAAAGTACCAAGATGAGAGGTCTATCATTCTTAACCTTAAAGTAAAGGTTTGGATCAACTTCACTTCTTGTACCCAACTTCATCAGATAGCTTTCGATCCTCTCATACCAAGCTCTGGTAGCTTGCTTCAACCCATAGAGGGCTTTCTTCAACCTACATACATGTGCCTGACGATCTTGAACTTCGAACCCCTTGGGTTGTTCTACATAGACTTCCTCTTTAATTGAACCATGCAAGAAGGTGGTTTTGACATCCATCTGGTGTAGGTTCCATCCTTGTGAGGCAGCAAGGGCTATTAACGAACAGATGGTGGTATATCGGGCAATTGGTGCAAATATCTCATCATAGTCCACACCTTCCTTTTGAGAGAAGCCTCGAGCAACAAACTTGGCCTTGAACTTTTCAGCACTTCCATCAACTCCATGCTTGATCTTGTAGAGCCATTTCAAGGTGACAAGGGATTTATCCTTGGGTCTAGGGACCACATCCCAGACATCATTCTTCATAATCGACTCATACTCTTTGTTCATAGCATCCTTCTAAACTTGGTGCTTCACAACTTTTTCGAATGTGCAAGGCTCAGATTAAACAATGGTGCTCATGGTAGCTAAGTACCCTTGGTACATATTCAGATTCTTACGTTCATGAAAAGTTCCCCTTGGAGCAATATGATTCTCGACATCTTCGAGAGTTTCCCTAAGCCATGAGGGTCTCCTTTTTGAGGAGGAGGGCTCATGAGGAGGTGGATCAATGGGATCTATCGGTCCTTTAGCATCGGGCATCGACTCATCCTATGGTTCTCCCTGCTTTCTTGTATCTTCTTCTTTGTCCTTCCTTGGAATAGGAAGGTTCCTAATCTTCCCAAGGGCAGCATCTGTTGAATTTTCTAAGTCTATTCGTTAGAAAATTAATCTGTATTCTGCTGGTTTATTTCTTCAACTTGTAAATTTTGAACAAGTTATTTAAAACATTTAAATACTGAAATAAACACAATATAGTCACAACATCTACATCATCAATTGAAAGAAAACAAGAACACAAGTAACATCGTTAATTTTGGACAAATGTCCCCGAAAAGCCCCAATGCCGGAAAATTGGTGCAACTATTCTGAGGGTTATATTATTATGCAGTCTTTCTGAGTACAACTGGGTGCCTAACCAGCTCACTCGATAGAGAAAAATACACGATAGCAATACCTCTATATTTAGAAATAGGTATTTAGAAAACCCATCCCATGAAACCCTCTCTGGCACAACTGAAGCTCAGCGTATGCCCTTCTGGCCTCTGCGTCAGCCTCCAGCTGACCTGCATCATCCCTCTAACCCTCTGCGATAGCCCTTTGAGGCACTGCACAGCCTCTAGGATGCTTTGTGTCACTCCAGCAGCATCTGCGTGGATGACGTAGTCCCTCTAGCCTTTGTGTTGTCTTTGTTGGGCTCTACGTAGCCTGGACTCTACGGATCTCTTTTAACCAACCGAGGAACACATTTATTTGCTCTCCTTTCTGCATCTGGTATGACCTTAGCGGATTCTCCAGGAGCATCTTCCTTTGTATGGAAGTATGCTGGTACAATGTTTTCAAAGTGTCCCACATCTCCTTTGTCATTTCCTTCTCGGAAATATGTGGTACCACATGATCCTTGACCCCATCAAGGATAATGCACTTTGCCTTAGCCATTGCCTCCTCATACTTTTCATTAGCTACCGGGTCAACTAGGATAGCCATCATTCTCAAGGTGAATCCCTTAATACAATGTCTGTCTAGAATGGACAAGATCCTAGCCTTTTAGACCACGAAGTTGGACGCTCTGTCCAACCTATCTTGATCTCTCATTCCATTCGTGACCATCTCGTTGCTCTTTTTTCGACTCCTCTAGGTCTTTCTACTTCCTGTTTGGAAGTTTTTGGTTTGACTCCTGCTGAGTCTCTTTACTTCCCGTCTAGAGGTTCTCAGTTCGACTCTTGCTGAGTCTCTCTACTTCTCATTTGGAAGTTCTCTTTTGGACTCCCTTTGAGTCCTGATTCCCCTCCTGGAAATCCTTGTGCCAACTGTCAAGTTTCTCCTCTCTGATCATCTGCGCAATTGTAACATTGATCCAAATTCCTTGGCTAGAAATCCGCCTCAACAATAACTCCCTCTACCTTGGTCTTGACTTGTTAGGTATTGTTCTAGCCACAGGACCCCACTAGCTTTGCTCCCGCAAACTGCCCATAGCTTCCTTTGCCCCAGCAACTGAACAATTGAGCCTCTTGGCTCTGCACAATCCTGACATCGAAAAATCAACTTCCTCAGCCAAGTGTGTCAACCCTCCTGGCCTTTGCGTGAGCCTTTGTCTGCCCTCCTCAGCCTTTGCGCTGGCCTCTCTCTGGCCCAGACTGATGACGCAGTCCCTCTGCGTTAACGCTTCCTCTGTTTCTTTTGCAAGGATCAACTACTGTCACTCGGGACATTTGATCCTGCTGCAAATGCTCTGTTCAACTGATGCCTTCAGTTCTCTTGTGATTTGCAACCATGCTCTGATACCATGTTGAATTTTCTAAGTATATATGTTAGAAAAATAATTTGTATTTTGCTGGTTTATTTTTTCTACTTGTAGATTCTGAACAAGTCATTTAAAACATTTAAATACCGAAATAAACATAATACAATCACAAACATCTACAGATCATCAATTGAAAGAAAAAAAGCACACAGTCCCTTTGGCCTCTGCGTTGTCTCTGCTGGGCTCTGCTTAGCCTAGATTGGCTACTGCTCTCGCTTTCTCTGTTTCTGTGTTGGTCTCTCAGTATTTTCTCTACCTCTTTGCCTCGTACTCACTGCCCCTCGCTGCTGATCACTGATTCAACTTTTCTTAGCAACCCTGCTCTAGCAAAATGAATGACTGATCACTTTGGTGTGTTCTCCAACTGATCCTCAAGCTTCCTCTTATACTTTTCTCGTTGGTCCTTCAATGATCGAGATTAAATCTCTAATCAACAGCTAAGATTAGATTTGGCTTGATCCATGACTTTTGGAACCCTCTAACCCTGTTTTATATTAACATCCATTAATATTTTATTTTTCCTAAGTTTAGACTTAGGAACTTCATTAAAATATTAATTATTTTAATATCTCCCAAGCCGGGTACAACCTGTCCAAACCATTTCTAGGTCTTGGAGATCTCATGTGCTTTAGCCTCTCCACCAGTTTTCATGGCTAGATCACATCCAATGCTACCACAAATCAACAACATCTTCATCGAAGGTGACATCATGACTTATTTCCACTTCTCTTTGACCAGGCACATGGATTCTATATGCCTTTGAAGTTTCACTGTAGCCCACAAATGTTCCTTTCTTCCTAGATGCATCCAATTGGCTTCTCTTTTCTTTCGACACATGAAAATACATGGGGCTACCAAAAATTCTAAAATGAGATCAGGTTTCTTACCGGTGAAAACTTCTTAGGGAGTTTTGGAGTCCAACGCTTGATGAGGGCATCTATTTTGAACGTACACGGTAGTGTTAGCAACTTCTACCCACAAGAATTTCAGAAGGCTTTGATCATGAAGCATGGCACGAGTGGCTTCTATGATAAAACGATTCTTCCTTTTAGCAACACCATTTTGCTTAGGAGTATATGTGGTAGTTGTCTCTCTCTTAATGCCTGCTTCTCTTCGATTTTTGAAGGCTTTGAAAGAATGGAACCATGTGAACACTTCGTCCTTCTTCTTCAAGAAATAAATCCAAGTTTTGCGAGAGAAGTCATCCACAAAGATAGCATAATATAAATATCCTTCCAAAGATGTCACGGGCAACATACCAGATAGAGCAGAATGAACCTATTGCAAAGTGTCGGTAGTCTTGCTATCACTTGAGGGGAATGCTCTCCTTGTATGTTTTCCTTCTGACACATCCTTGACAAACACCTTCATGTTCTACTTTAAATTCGGGCATACCTGTCATTATCTTCCTCACATCAGGTAGAGCCTTATAATGTAGATGAGCAACCTCCAGTGCCATAATTCGGATTGAAGAGATGTGTCGCAAGACATAACTCCCAATGGGCTTCCTCCAACTTGATATAGGCTATCAACCCTAAATCCAAGAGTAAATTCTTTGAAATTTCTATTCCAAACACATATCTTTCCATCAATGAATTGCACCTTGAATCCTTTGTCTTCCGTCGCTGAGATAGATACCGGGTTCTTCTTTAGATCAAGTACATATAGTATTTCTTGTAGATGAATTGTGTTACTGTGATTCAATTGAAAAATAACATTCCCAACTCCCTTCACGGGTTAGGTGGCATTGTCCCCAAGAATGATTTCCAAATTTGTTTCGTTTTCTATCAAATTTGAAAGAGCTTTCTTATACCTAGTGAAGTGCCTTGAGGCACCACTATCAATCAACCAATTTCCAAGGTATCAGGAGGAGAGGCAGTAGAGAGGGCAGATATAAGATAATTCTTTTTTCTTGTTATCTACAACATTAGATTCATCGTACTTGGAGTTTATTGATCTTTTGCAAGGTCAACCATTTCCATGTTGAGTAGTGGGAGCATTCCTTTTTCCTTTGTTGTTGAATCTGGCATTCCTTTGATTGTCGTTGCCCCTGAAATTGTTGTGGTTGTGGTTTTCATCATCATGAGGTTTATCCCTTCTATTCAGACACTCCCTAACATAGTGGCCAAACTTGTTACAAATGAAGCATCTTCCCTTTCTTCTATCTTTGAATCCCGATCTTCCTTGACATTGCTTCTTTGACCTTGCATTGTTCTTATGTTTAGCATGAGCGAAGATTGCAATAGGTTCATTCCTATTTGAAAGCATGTCTCTCTCCATCATCCTTGTTTCTTCTTGAGTGCATCTAGTCAACAATTCATCAAAAACTGGAATACTCTCATTGTTGAGAATAGTAGCGTTGAACACATGCCATTCATGAGGGAGTCCTCCAAGGGAAATGAGAGTGAGCTCCCTATCAACAATAACTTCTCTAATTGGAAGAAGATCATTTTTGATCTTGATAATCCTCATGCAGTAGGATTGGATAGCTTCACATCTTCCCTTCTTTATGTCTTTCAACTTGTTCTTGAGGAAGAGAACTTGGTTTGCATTTTTAACTTTGAACATGCCAACCAACTTGTCATACATCTCCTTGGATGTGTTCAAATCAGAGATGTATGCAACCAAATGCTTGTTAATAGAATCCGTGATGATCTTCTTTGCTTTGACTTCACCTTTCTTGTATTTTGTCTTACCGGTGCATTTGAAGGAGGTTCAATAATCTTTCCCTGCACATCTTGCTCTTCCAAAGTCAAATCAAGAGACATCTTCCATGCACGATAATCAAACTTATCATTGAGCTTGTCATCAGGCTTGAAGTAAAATGTGGAGGCCATTGAATTTTGTCCTTGTCCAATAGATCTTAGTGATTTTTCTTTTCACTCTTGCTTTGGCTTTGTCTTCACCTCAACTCTGGTACCATGTTAATTTTAGATAGCAATGATATGTTTTATGCTTAAGAGCAATTTATTTCAATTTTTCTTATTAGCCCAATATCAACTTCCAAATTAGTAATCACCTTAACATGATAGTAAATGCAAATAGAACTTAAATAAAAAGCAGAAGACAATTCAAGAGAAGAGGACACAATATTTGGCGGACGTTGGGGAAAGGCCCCAATGTGGGGAAACCTTTTGATCAAGTCTTCTTATTATTCTTCAAAAGTTTTGCAGAGAGAGTACAATATACAAAATGCACTTGCCCAATCATAGTGAAATTTGTCCAGTCAAATTGCAGTCAACAAGTTGTCCTAACCAAAAAGTCAACGTTGGTCAACTTAGCAGAATTTCACCTCCAAATCAGCTCAGTCAAACCCAGCCAATTTGGCCTCCAAAGATGGACCAAATCAGCCCAAAATAGTCCCGGAAAATTTGGTCAAACTTGGTCAATGAAAAGTCAACTTCTACGGTCAACGGCTCTACGGTCAGCGCTTGTCAAATAGTTGCAAAAACCTTGATTTATGTGCTAGGAGTTGTGGCCTAAGAAAAACAAACTTCCTGCCAGAAAAATGCAGTTAAAAGATGGATTTTGACCCTTGGTCAACGCTGGTCAACGTCCCTGTAATAGCCCAAAAACAGATCTGAAATTTTGGCTTGCAATTTTAGTCAACCCGGGGCAACACATAGAGAAAAAGGCTGCCCCTGCTTGTTGTATGAACCAATGAGGAGAGGAGAGAGAAAGATGAGTGATTGATGAGTGTCCAAATGAGGAAATTGACTATATATACACATTTTTGAGGGTGAAGCGACGTGACTTTTGGGCTTTTGAGCCTACATTAGTTTGCTGGCCGATCTTGACAATTTGTCCATAAACGAAATAAATTCATAATTCCATTTGTTCATGTTAGAATGAGATGATTTTTAGATCAGTCCTACACCTCACGGAAAGAGGAATCCAATAAAATTATCAGCTTCATTATATGAGTTGTCCAAGGTGGATTTTGGCCCTAGTTGCCAAATTTAACAATATATAAATAGATATATTTTTTTCCGGCCCACTTTCCCTTCTTCTAATTGGCAACATTTGAGACCCCAATGGAACAAGAGGGTCCTATTATTGCAAATTCAAGCACCTTAGTGCAAAGCCTCACTAAGAAACTTAGATTGAGCACTAGATGTTGGACACAATCCATCACAAGGGAGGCTAACCTTGTAGATCTTATTGTAAGTAACCCAATTTGACTTATCCTATATGCCCCCTAAAGGTTCTACAACAAATTTCACCGGGAATAAGTATGCAATGATTAGGGTTTTTTGTGGATTAAGGTATAGTTCCAAGAGAGAGTTCAAGGCTTTGACATTTGTATGACTTAATCTAGAGGCTTAGGTCAACCAATAGAGGTACAAATAAGTTTCCAAACACATACAATCAAGAAAATATATATGGTTGTCATAAACTAGGGTTTTAAATTAGAGGTACAAATAAGTTTAGGGTTTTAAATTGAATTTGTAGTAAGCAATTAGTTTATAACAACAATTAGAAAAAGCCTTAAAATCTATGATAAGGAAGTGTAAACCTTACAAATAAGTTTCCAAACAATCAAGAAAATATATATGGTTGTCATAAATTAGGGTTTTAAATTGAAATTGCAGTAAGCAATTAGTTTATAACAACAATTAGAAAAGGCCTTAAAATCTATGATAAGGAAGTGTAAACCTTACAAATAAGTTTCCAAACACGTACAATCAAGAAAATATATAAGGCTGCCATAAACTAGAGTTTTAAATTGAAATTGCATTAAGCAATTAGTTTGTAACAACAATTAGAAAAAGCCTTAAAATCTATGATAAGGAAGTGTAAACCTAAATTGCATGTGAATGATATTTTTACTTCAATATTTTTTACTTTAATATTAGTTTATAACAACAATTAGAAAAAGCCTTAAAATCTATGATAAGGAAGTGTAAACCTTACAAATAAGTTTCCTATGATAAGGAAGTGTAAACCTTACAAATAAGTTTCCAAACACGTACAATCAAGAAAATATATAAGGCTGTCATAAACTAGGGTTTTAAATTGAATTGCATTAAGCAATTAGTTTATAACAACAATTAGAAAAAGCCTTAAAATATATGATAAGGAAGTGTAAACCTAAATTGCATGTGAATGACATTTTTACTTCAATATTTTTTACTTTAATATTAGTTTATAACAACAATTAGAAAAAGCCTTAAAATCTATGATAAGGAAGTGTAAACCTTACAAATAAGTTTCCAAACACGGACAATCAAGAAAATATATATGGCTGTCATAAACATTGCATTAAGCAATTAGTTTATAACAACAATTAGAAAAAGCCTTAAAATCTATGATAAGGAAGTGTAAACCTAAATTGCATGTGAATGATATTTTTACTTTAATATATATGGCTGTCATAAACTAGGGCTTTAACCAAAGACATACAATCAAGAAAATATAGGGTTTTAACCAAAATCATACCATCAAGAATATATATATGGCTGTCATAAACTAGGGTTTTAAATTGAAATTGCAGTAAGCAATTAGTTTATAACAACAATTAAAAAAAGCCTTAAAATCTATGATAAGGAAGCGTAAACTTAAATTGCATGTGAATGATATTTTTACTTTAATATATATGGCTGTCATAAACTAGGGCTTTAACCAAAAACATACAATCAAGAAAATATAGGGTTTTAACCAAAAACATACCATCAAGAAAATATATATGGCTGTCATAAACTAGGGTTTTAAATTGAAATTGCAGTAAGCAATTAGTTTATAACAACAATTAAAAAAAGCCTTAAAATCTATGATAAGGAAGTGTAAACTTAAATTGCATGTGAATGATATTTTTACTTTAATATATATGGCTGTCATAAACTAGGGTTTTAAATTGAAATTGCAGTAAGCAATTAGTTTATAACAACAATAAGAAAAAGCCTTAAAATATATGATAAGGAAGTGTAAACCTAATTTGTATGTGAATGATATTCTTACATTTCTAAATAATTGCACATAATCCTAATCCTAGGACAATAATATCCAAAGAAAATAATGCTGAAACCCTAATTTACTCTAAAAGACATAATAAGAAAAATTTTAGGCTTCTTGATATAACAACAATAAGAAAAAGCCTTAAAATCTATGATAAGGAAGTGTAAACCTAAATTGTATGTGAATGATATTCAGACATTTCTAAATAATTGCACATAATCCTAATCCTAGGACAATAATATCCAAAGAAAATAATGTTGAAACCCTAATTTACTCTAAAAGACATAATAAGAAAAATTTTAGGCTTCTTGAAGAATTGACACGAGATAATATTGGTGCTTTTCTTAATCTAGGGCTAATGAAGTTTAGGTTAAATTTCATAATATAAGGAAACATGTGTGCATTAGGTATGAAATATTGTTGAAAAATGTTTGTGAAATGATTTTTTCTAATTTTTCAAATTAGTTTATAACAACAATAAGAAAAAACCTTAAAATCTATGATAAGGAAGTGTAAACCTAAATTGCATGTCAAATATATTTTTACTTTTCTAAATAAATGCACCTAACCCTAATCCTAGGATAATAATATCCCAAGCAAATAATGTTGAAACCCTAATTTACTCAAAGATATAATAAGAAAGATTTTAGGTTTCTTGAAGAATTTCACACAAGAGATAATATTGGTGCTTTTCTTAATCTAGGGCTAATGAAGTTTAGGTTAAGTTTCATGATACAAGGAAACATGTGCATTAGGTATGAAATATGGCTGAAAAATGCTTGTGAAATGATATTTTTAATTTTTCAAATAAATGCACACAAGCCCTAATCATAGGACAATATTATCCAAAGAAAAAATTGTTGAAAATTAATGATTTTGTTGTAACTAAACCCTAATTAATGATTAGGTATACATTTTTTGAAATATGGCTGAAAAATGCTTGTGAAATGATATTTTTACTTTTTTCAAATAAATGCACACAAGCCCTATTCCTAGGACAATACTATCCAAAGCAAAAATTGATGAAAAATAATGATTTTGTTGTAACTAAACCCTAATTAATGATTAGGCATACGTTTTTTGAAATGGAAACTCGTGACCCCTCAAAAGTTTGGAAATGGGGAAATGTAAATGAGCAAGAAACAAACTATAGATGTCAACCCTAATTTATTAAAAAATGCATGTGAAATGATATTTTTACATAATATTGGTGCTTTTCTTAATCTAGGGCTAATGAAGTTTAGGTCAAGTTTCATGATACAATGAAACATGTGTGCATTAGGTATGAAATATGGCTGGAAAATGCTTGTGAAATGATATTTTTACTTTTTCAAATAAATTCACACAAGCCCTAATCCTAGGACAATGGGGAAATGTAAATGAGCAAGAAACAAACTATAGATGTCAACCCTAATTTATGGCTAAAAAATGTTGTGAAATGAGCAAGAAACAAACTATAGATTTCAACCCTAATTTATGGCTAAAAAATGCATGTGAAATGATATTTTTACATAATATTGGTGCTTTTCTTAATCTAGGGCTAATAATGTTTAGGTCAAGTTTCATGATACAATGAAACATGTGTGCATTAGGTATGAAATATGGCTGAAAAATGCTTGTGAAATGATATTTTTACTAATATGAAACAAACTATAGATTTCAACCCTAATTTATGGCTAAAAAATGCATGTGAAATGATATTTTCAAGAAACAAACTATAGATTTCAACCCTAATTTATGGCTAAAAAATGCATGTGAAATGATATTTTTACATAATATTGGTGCTTTTCTTAATCTAGGGCTAATAATGTTTAGGTCAAGTTTCATGATACAATGAAACATGTGTGCATTAGGTATGAAATATGGCTGAAAAATGCTTGTGAAATGATATTTTTACTAATATGAAACAAACTATAGATTTCAACCCTAATTTATGGTTAAAAAATGCATGTGAAATGATATTTTTACTAATATCAAACTGAGCAAGAAACAAACTATAGATTTCAACCCTAATTTATGGCTAAAAAATGCATGTGAAATGATATTTTTACATAATATTGGTGCTTTTCTTAATCTAGGGCTAATAATGTTTAGGTCAAGTTTCATGATACAATGAAACATGTGTGAATTAGGTATGAAATATGGCTGAAAAATGCTTGTGAAATGATATTTTTACTAATATGAAACAAACTATAGATTTCAACCCTAATTTATGGCTAAAAAATGCATGTGAAATGATATTTTCAAGAAACAAACTATAGATTTCAACCCTAATTTATGGCTAAAAAATGCATGTGAAATGATATTTTTACATAATATTGGTGCTTTTCTTAATCTAGGGCTAATAATGCTTAGGTCAAGTTTCATGATACAATGAAACATGTGTGCATTAGGTATGAAATATTGCTGAAAAATGCTTGTGAAATGATATGTTTACTAATATGAAACAAACTATAGATTTCAACCCTAATTTATGGCTAAAAAATGCATGTGAAATGATATTTTTACTAATATCAAACTGGGGAAGTCCTATAGCATATGGGAGGCCTAATTTGATTGAAGACAAGAAACAACTATAGATGTCAACCCTAATTTATGGCTACAAAATGGATGTAAAATTATATTTTTACTAATATTAGCATATGGGAGGCCTAATTTGATTGAAGACAAGCAAATATAGATGTCAACCCTAATTTATGGCTACAAAATGCATGTGAAATGATATTTTTAAGTCCTATAGCATATGGGAGGCCTAATTTGATTGAAGATGTGAAATGATATTTTTACTAATATCAAACTCCTATAGCATATGGGAGGCCTAATTTGATTGAAGATGTGAAATGATATTTTTACTAATATTAAACTCCTATAGCATATGGGAGGCCTAATTTGATTGAAGACTACAGGTTGAATTCAAAGCAATTTTTAAGGGTAAAAATTTGGAAATGGGGAAATGTAAATGAAACAAACTATAGATGTCAACCCTAATTTATGGCTAAAAAATGCATGTTAAAAAGCACTTTTAAAGGGTAAAAATTTGGAAATGGGGAAATGTAAATGAAACAAACTATAGATGTCAACCCTAATTTATGGTTAAAAAATGCATGTGAAATGATGTTTTTACTAATATCGAATTCAAAGCAATTTTTAAGGGTAAAAATTTGGAAATGGGGAAATGTAAATGAAACAAACTATAGATGTCAACCCTAATTTATGGCTAAAAAATGCATGTTAAAAGCACTTTTAAAGGGTAAAAATTTGGAAATGGGGAAATGTAAATGAAACAAACTATAGATGTCAACCCTAATTTATGGTTAAAAAATGCATGTGAAATGATGTTTTTACTAATATCGAGTCCTATAGCATATGGGAGGCCTAGGCCTAATTTGATTGAAGTCTACATGTTGAATTAAAGGCCACTTTTTAAGGGTAAAAATTTGGAAATGGGGAAATGTAAATGAAACAAACTATAGATGTCAACCCTAATTTATGGCTAAAAAATGCATGTTAAAAGCACTTTTAAAGGGTAAAAATTTGGAAATGGGGAAATGTAAATGAAACAAACTATAGATGTCAACCCTAATTTATGGTTAAAAAATGCATGTGAAATGATGTTTTTACTAATATCGAGTCCTATAGCATATGGGAGGCCTAGGCCTAATTTGATTGAAGTCTACATGTTGAATTAAAGGCCACTTTTTAAGGGTAAAAATTTGGAAATGGGGAAATGTAAATGAAACAAATTATAGATGTCAACCCTAATTTATGGCTAAAAAATGCATGTTAAAAAGCACTTTTAAAGGGAAAAATTTTGGAAATGGGGAAATGTAAATGAAACAAACTAATTTGATTGAAGTCTACATGTTGAATTAAAGGCCACTTTTTAAGGGTAAAAATTTGGAAATGGGGAAATGTAAATGAAACAAATTATAGATGTCAACCCTAATTTATGGCTAAAAAATGCATGTTAAAAAGCACTTTTAAAGGGAAAATTTTTGGAAATGGGGAAATGTAAATGAAACAAACTATAGATGTCAACCCTAATTTATGGCTAAAAAATGCATGTGAAATGATGTTTTTACTAATATCGAGTCCTATAGCATATGGGAGGCCTAGGCCTAATTTGATTGAAGTCTACATGTTGAATTAAAGGCCACTTTTTAAGGGTAAAAATTTGGAAATGGGGAAATGTAAATGAAACAAATTATAGATGTCAACCCTAATTTATGGCTAAAAAATGCATGTTAAAAAGCACTTTTAAAGGGAAAATTTTTGGAAATGGGGAAATGTAAATGAAACAAACTATAGATGTCAACCCTAATTTATGGCTAAAAAATGCATGTGAAATGATATTTTTACTAATATTGAGTCCTATAGCATATGGGAGGCCTATAGCATATGGGAGGCCTAATTTGAAAGAAGACTACATGTTGAATTCAAGGCCACTTTTTAAGGGTAAAAATTTGGAAATGGGGAAATGTAAATGAAACAAACTATAGATGTCAACCCTAATTTATGGCTAAAAAATGCATGTGAAATGATACTTTTTAAGGGTAAAAATTTGGAAATGGGGAAATGTAAATGAAACAAACTATAGATGTCAACCCTAATTTATGGCTAAAAATTGCATGTGAAATGATATTTTTACTAATATCAAATTGCATGTGAAATGATACTTTTTAAGGGTAAAAATTTGGAAATGGGGAAATGTAAATGAAACAAACTATAGATGTCAACCCTAATTTATGGCTAAAAATTGCATGTGAAATGATATTTTTACTAATATCAAATTGCGAGCATATGGGAGGCCTATGGGAGGCCTAATTTGATTGAAGTGCCCAAAAAAGATTACAAGCTCAGAGGCCTATGGGAGGCCTAATTTGATTGAAGTGCCCAAAAAAGATTACAAGCTCAATGTATTGTCAACATTGTTGAAGATTATACTTGTGGTGGTAGTGTTCTCATTATGGTAAAAATAGATTTGAAATAATGTTTGTTATGTATATATACATGACCAGCATTAGAACAAATTAGCACCTATAGCTAAAGTTGGAATTGATTTGGATGCTAATTAAAAGAATGAGCCAACTTGTTTGGAGCCCAAGGTTGACTTGTCATTGTATGTTTGGAAATGGGTTTGTCCCTTGCTTGTTATGTATATATATACATGACCAACATTGGAACAAATTGGCACCTATAGCTAAAGTTGAAATTGATTTGGATTTTAATTATAAGAATGAGCCAACGAGCGAACTTGTTTGGAGCTTAGGCTTGACTTGTCATTGTATGTTGGGAATGGGTTTGTCCCTTGTTAGTTATGTATATATATATATATATATATATCTACATGAGCAATGTTGGAACAAATTAGCACCTATAGCTAAAGTTTGAATTGATTTGGATGCTAATTATAAGAATGAGCCAACTTGTTTGGAGCCCGAGATCGAATTGTCATTGTATGTTTGGAAAGGGGTTTGTCCCACACCTTTTGATGAGGTGTTTTGAAGTCCTTGTTTAAAGGTCAGGTTTTGTGGAGGATTTGAAGGTTGAGGCTTTGGTCATTTAGAGCTAATGTTGGTGGGATTTGAAGTCCAATGTGGAGCCCCTTGGAAATCATACTTGGAGGGTAGAATGGAGATTGTGGAGTCCTCTCACCTACGCTAAGAGGCCACATTGGTGGTTTAGACACACACATTTGAAGGAGCCTAGGGGATTATGGATGACAAACTTGGAGGTTAATGGAAGGAGTTATGCTATTGAAGGGCCTTTGGAGGCTGATGCTTCACCAATAACCATTCATGTAAGGAAAGGGCTACTTGTGGGGGGCTTGTGACCCTAGATTGTGTACATGTGGCATTAGAAGTCCATTTAACATGTTAGATTAATTAACTTATAAAGAGGGCCTTTGGCCCCTCCTTAGGCTAATTTAGGGGATTTTAACTTAGAAAATTATTATTTTATTATGAGGGAAGTTGAGCACCACCTTTATAAATAAAGGTGCACTTCCTCTCATTTTTTCATGTATTTTTAAGGGACAAATCCTATAGCAATCTGAATTTTCTACCATTTTCCTTATCAAAAATTGGCTTTGAATTATTTAAGTGAGCGAATTGTCATGTGTTTTGCATGGATGAACTTTCTTTAAATGTGTTTTGCATGTAGTGCTATTTTATTGTGAGAAATAACTTGCATTTTGCTATAATTGTTGAATTAGGGTTTTTGAGCCTTCTTAATAAATACTACATCTCTTATGAACTCTATATTTTCATAATCAAAATTTGTCATCAAGTATCCATCAAGGAAACTAGATTGCATTACTTCACCCTAAGTCTCATGGTTGCATTCCTTGACCCTAAGTCTCATGGTTTGGAAAGTTGCTAGGGTTATTTTTCTTTCCCTTTCCTTTCAAGATCTTCAATCATTGACTCATGGTTTGGAAAGTTGCTAGGGTTATTTTTCTTTCCCTTTCCTTTCAAGATCTTCAACCATTGACTCAGTCTTTGTTTGACTCCATATGCCCAATAATGTATTTTTAAGAGACAAATCCTATAGCAATTTGTTTTTTCTACCATTTTCCTTGTAAAAAATTGGTTTTGGATTATTTTGAGTGAGCGAATTGTCTTGGGATGATGTGTTTTGCATGGATGAACTTTCTTTGGATTGATGAAGTGATACTTGGATGAGTAGTGCTATTTTATTGTGAGAGGTAACTTCCATTTTGCTATAATTGTTGAATGAGGGTTTTTGAGCCTTCTTAATAAATAGTACATCTCTTATGAACTCTATATTTTCATAATAAAAAAGTGTCATCAAGTATCCAAAGAAAACTAGATTGCATTCCTTGACCCTAATTCTCATGGTTTGAAAATTTGCTAGGGCTATTTTTGTTTCCCTTTCCTTTCAAGATCTTCAACCATTGACTCAGTCCTTGTTTGACATAATTCATTTGTGAGACAAGCCACTGATCCTCCATTCTCCATCACTCTATACTTTTTTGTGAATCATTAATTAAATTTATAATAGCAACTGTTTGGGATAATGTTTGAGCATCCGCAGATTCTATCTTGAGGCATTTGTTTCTTTGATCTGGCTACTTCATTTCACCTTGAACCATTCATTATTGAAGATTATTTTGGGGTGTCTATATAACAAGACCTTGGAGGCTATTTAGCCTAGGAATCCTTTGGTTACTTAATATCCAAAACCTACCAGGGAAGTGTTCCTTATGGAGATAACATTTTCCCACAAAAGAATAGGGGAATTTGCTTTTGAGGTGACGATGTTGGTGGATTTCATTGTTGTTGGGGATCTAGTGAAGTGTTCCTTGTGGAGATAACATTTTGCCACAAAAGAATAGGGGAGTTTGCTTTTGAGGTGATGATGTTGGTGGATTTCATTGTTGTTGGGTTCCTTGTGGAGATAACATTTTCCCACAAAAGAATAGGGGAATTTGCTTTTGAGGTGACGATGTTGGTGGATTTCATTGTTGTTGGGGATCTAGTGAAGTGTTCCTTGTGGAGATAACATTTTCCCACAAAAGAATAGGGGAATTTTCTTTTGAGGTGACGATGTTGGTGGATTTCATTGTTGTTGGGGATCTAGTGCATCAGTGCTAGATTTTGTGGTAACAAGTCCCACCACAGAGAAGCTTTTCCTTGTAAATGGTATATGGCTACTCTAACTTTTGAGTTAGATGAGTAATTATGCAATTGAAGATACTTTTTTGATTCCAAGTAGCCATGTTTAGCATCATATTCCTCCAAATTTCGCTATCTTAGGTGGCTCACATTGCAAATTTTCCAACTCATATCTTCTTCTTTAATGTTTAATAGGAGACATGTTTGGTTCCTCCTAGAATCATTAGATGCATACCTCTCCCTGGATGAATGAGTGATTGAATGATGATATCTATCCACTCTATGGTGAGTGGTTGAATGATGATATCTATCCCCTCTACGGGCACTTCCAGGATGAATGAGTGGTTGAATGATGATATCTATCCACTCTATGGGCACTTCTTGGATGAATGAGTGGTTGAATGATGATACCTATCCACTCTATGGTGAGTGGTTGAATGATGATATCTATCCACTCTACGGGCACTTCCTGGATGAATGAGTGGTTGAATGATGATACCTAATGAATGAGTGGTTGAATGATGATACCTATCCACTCTACAGGCACTTCCTGGATGAATGAGTGGTTGAATGATGATATATATCCACTCTACAATGAGTGGTTGAATGATGATACCTATCTGAGTGGTTGAATGATGATATCTATCCACTCTACAATGAGTGGTTGAATGATGATACCTATCCACTCTACAGGCACTTCTTGAGTAATGAATGGTTGAATGATGATACCTATACACTCTACGATTAGTGGTTAAATGATGATATCTATCCACTCTATGGGCACTTCTTGAGTAATGAGTGGTTGAATGATGATACCCATCCACTCTACCGTGAGTGGTTGAATGACGGTATCTATCCACTTTGAATGATGATATCTATCCACTTTACGGGCACTTCCTGGATGAATGAGTGGTTGAATGATGATATCTATCCACTCTACCGTGAGTGGTTGAATGATGATATCTATTGAATGACGATATTTATCCACTCTGAATGATGATATCTATCCACTTTATGGGCACTTCCTGGATGAATGAGTGGTTGAATGATGATATCTATCCACTTTATGGTGAGTGGTTGAATGTTGATAATGAGTGGTTGAATGATGATATCTATCCACTTTATGGTGAGTGGTTGAATGTTGATATCTATCCACTCTACAGGCACTTCTTGAGTGTCTAGATCCTCTGGAGTCATTCCTCCTTACATTATGCCCACATTCTTCTTGTTTTGAGCTCCATTCATTCTTCGTCTTTGCAATTAATTTAGGCTTTGCAATAACTAAGTGTTGATTTGATTTTGTTTTTTTTTCCCTTATTATTCTTTCTTTATTAGCCTTGACTTTGCACTTTTTCTCTCAAACTTCTAGAAGTATCTACCAACTCAACTCATTTCACTTTTCTTCTGTCTATTGGATTCTGTTTATGTGCTACCCAAATTAATGTTAGGCCTTCAACTTCCACCTCATGATTGTAAACACCATTCTTCCTCCATATCTTTGGTTTGTAATATTGAGTTGATATTGTTGTATTGATACCCCTAATTCTTCATAATTTGCATACAATTACATTTTGTTAGACAAAAATAAACAATTACAAATTATGGAGATCATATGTATCAATTTTCTCCTTTTTAAGGACATTGACAATGTTCTTTTGACTTGTTGAATTCTTCATAATTTGCATACAATTACAGTTTGTTAGACAAAAACAAACAATTTTTCTCCTTTTTAAGAACATTGGAAATGTTCTTTGGAGTCATTCCTCCTTACATGATGCCCACCTTCTTCTTGTTTTGAGCTCCATTCATTCTTTGTCTTTGCAATTAATTTAGGCTTTGCAATAACTAAGTGTTGATTTGATTTTGTTTTTCGTTTTCCCTTATTATTCTTTCTTTATTAGCATTGGCTTTGCACTTTTTCTCTTGAACTTCTCATAGTATTTACCAACTCAACTGGTTCCACTTTGCTTCTATGTCTATTGGATTTTGTTTATGTGCTACCCATATTGGATTTTGTTTATGTGCTACCCAAATTAATGTTAGGCCTTCAACTTCCACCTCGTGATTGTAAACACCATTCTTCCTCCATATCCTTGGTTTGTAATATTGATCTGATATTGTTGTATTGATACCCCTAATTCTTCATAATTTCATACAATTACATTTTGTTAGACCAAAATGAACAATTACAAATTATGGAGATCATATGTATCAATTTTCTCCTTTTTAAGGACATTGGCAATGTTCTTTTGACTTGCAAAATTCTTCATAATTTGCATACAATTACATTTTGTTAGACAAAAGCAAACAATTACAAATTATGGAGATCATATGTATCATTTTTCTCCTTTTTAAGGACATTGGCAATGTTCTTTTGACTTGCTTAGAATTTTTTCTACTCTAAACAAAATTGTGTCTTGACCATTAGATTCTTTTCATCATTAGCTTTCCATTAACTAGTCATATGCCTTATTTTGAGTTTTGAGCTGAAGTTATGTTTGTTTAAAGTTTTGTCTATTTTTCCCAATTAGCCTTTGTTGATTTGTGTAGCTTGGGACTTACTCCACAACCCTGAGTGTTGGGTTTATGAGAAGTTGCCTTATAAAAGGGTTTTTTGGTGGAAGTACCCAAGTTATGGGCTTTTTCACTCGTGTGGATGCAAAACTATGTGAAGAAATCATTGTTTAATCTTTTTTGCATGTGGATCACCATTAAAGGATTAAAGGGGACTTAAGGCAACCATGGAGGGATTTGATTAAATTAGAGAAAGTTTATTGATGTTGATAATTACATTTTTTTACACAAAAACAACAATTACAAATTATGGAGATCATATGTATCATTTTTCTCCTTTCCAAGGACATTGGAAATGTTCTTTTGAGTCTATTTTTCCTAATTAGCCTTTGTTGATTTGTGTAGCTTGGGAGTTAGTCCACAACCCTAAGTGTTGGGTTTATGAGAAGTTGCCCTATAAAAGGGTTTTTTGGTGGAAGTACTCAAGTGATGGGGCTTTTTCACCTGTGTGGATGAAAAACCATGTGAAGAAATCATTGTTTAATCATTGTTGCATGTGGAGCACCATTAAAGGATCAAAGGGGACTTAAGGCAACCATGGAGGGCTTTGATTAAATGAGAGAAAGTTTCTTGATGAAAAGTACCTGTGCAATTACATTTTGTTAGACCAAAACGAACAATTAAAAATTATGGAGATCATATGTATCAATTTTCTCCTTTTTAAGGACATTGGCAATGTTCTTTTGACTTGCAAAATTCTTCATAATTTGCATACAATTACATTTTGTTAGACAAAAGCAAACAATTACAAATTATGGAGATCATATGTATCATTTTTCTCCTTTTTAAGGACATTGGAAATGTTCTTTTGACTTGCTGAGAATGTTTTCTACTCTAAACAAAATTGTGTCTTGACCATTAGATTCTTTTCATCATTAGCTTTCCATTAACTAGTCATATGCCTTATTTTGAGTTTTGAGCTGAAGTTATGTTTGTTTAAAGTTTTGTCTATTTTTCCCAATTAGCCTTTGTTGATTTGTGTAGCTTGGGAGTTAATGTTTTCTACTCTAAACAAAATTGTGTCTTGACCATTAGATTCTTTTCATCATTAGCTTTCCATTAACTAGTCATATGCCTTATTTTGAGTTTTGAGCTGAAGTTATGTTTGTTTAAAGTTTTGTCTATTTTTCCCAATTAGCCTTTGTTGATTTGTGTAGCTTGGGAGTTACTCCACAACCCTGAGTGTTGGGTTTATGAGAAGTTGCCTTATAAAAGGGTTTTTTGGTGGAAGTACCCAAGTGATGGGCTTTTTTTCTACTCTAAACAAAATTGTGTCTTGACCATTAGATTCTTTTCATCATTAACTTTCCATTAACTAGTCATATGCCTTATTTTGAGTTTTGAGCTGAAGTTATGTTTGTTTAAAGTTTTGTCTATTTTTCCCAATTAGCCTTTGTTGATTTGTGTAGCTTGGGAGTTACTCCACAACCCTGAGTGTTGAGTTTATGAGAAGTTGCCTTATAAAAGGGTTTTTTGGTGGAAGTACCCAAGTGATGGGCTTTTTCACTCGTGTGGATGCAAAACTATGTGAAGAAATCATTGTTTAATCTTTTTTGCATGTGGAGCACCATTAAAGGACCAAAGGGGACTTAAGGCAACCATGGAGGGATTTGATTAAATGAGAGAAAGTTTCTTGATGTTGATAATTACATTTTGTTACACAAAAACAACAATTACAAATTATGGAGATCATATGTATCATTTTTCTCCTTTCCAAGGACATTGGCAATGTTCTTTTGAGTCTATTTTTCCTAATTAGCCTTTGTTGATTTGTGTAGCTTGGGAGTTAGTCCACAACCCTAAGTGTTGGGTTTATGAGAAGTTGCCCTATAAAAGGGTTTTTTGGTGGAAGTACTCAAGTGATGGGGCTTTTTCACCTGTGTGGATGAAAAACCATGTGAAGAAATCATTGTTTAATCATTGTTGCATGTGGAGCACCATTAAAGGATCAAAGGGGACTTAAGGCAACCATGGAGGGCTTTGATTAAATGAGAGAAAGTTTCTTGATGAAAAGTACCCAAGTGCAATTACATTTTGTTAGACAAAAACAAACAATTACAAATTATGGAGATCATATGTATCATTTTTCTCCTTTCTAATGACATTGGCAATGTTCTTTTGACTTGTTGAGAATTTTTTCTACTCGAAACAAAATTGTGTGTTGACCATTAGATTCTATTCATCATTAGCTTTCCATTAACTTGTCATATGCCTTATTTTTAGTTTTGAGCCGAAGTTATATTTGTTTAAAGTCGTCTATTTTTCCCAATTAGTCTTTGTTGATTTGTGTAGCTTGGGAGTTACTCCACAACCCTAAGTGTTGGGTTTATGTGAAGTTGCCCTAAAAAAGGGGGTTTTTTGGTAGAAGTACCCAAGTGATGGGGTTTTGCACCCATATGGATGCAAAACCATGTGAAGAAATCATTGTTTAATCATTGTTGCATGTGGAGCACCATTAAAGGATCAAAGGGGACTTAAGGCAACCATGGAGGGTTTTGATTAAATGACAGAAATTAATTTCTTTAAGTTAGTTTAGGTTTCTTGATGAAAAGTACCTAAGTGATGGGGTTTTTCACTCGTGTGGATGCAAAACCAAGTGAATAAATTATTGTTTAATCATTTTTGCACGTGGAGCACCATTAAAGGATCAAAGGGGACTTAAGGAAACCATGGAGGGCTTTGATTAAATGAGAGAAATTAATTTCTTTAAGTTAGTTGAGGTTTCTTTGAAAAGTCAAGTTGGGTAGGCGAAGAGACACCCCTTGAGGGCTAGTTGTTGCCCTCAAAGAACACATTAAGAAGGGAAGTGAGGAGGCTCATTTGATCATCCAACAAGAGCATTCTTCTCAAGTGAAGATTGAACTAAGGAGACCGCATACCTTAGGAAGTTGTGCTGGATAAGGAGTAGGAAGAAGGTTTTTGTTTTTGTCTCTTGTTCTAGTACAGGTTCAAGGTTAGGAAGTTGAGCTAGATAAGGAGTAGGAAGAAGGGTTTTGTTTTTGTCTCATGTTCTAGTACAGGCTCAAGGGGGAGGGTTGGCCGAGTTTGGTGAAGGATTTTGCGGGCAGTTATGTGCAACCTAGTTGTGGAAAAGGGTTTGAATTATTTGTGATTAGATCTGAGTTAGGGATGAGTTTCCTTACCTTTGTTTAGGTAGGTTTAATCTCTCCATGCATGAAGTTGCGAGGGTATAATGACAATTGAGTGAAGGTTGATTTTAAGCAAAGGAGAGTGAAGGGGATAGGTTCCTACATGCAGAAATTTGGGTTGTAATAAAGAAGGAATGAAGGGCTGAGTTTTGAGGTTGTGCACAAAAAAGTGAGAAAGTCCAATTTGTGACTAGGGATATGGTATTTTCCCACAAGACTGAGTTGTTTGGAGGTTGAGTATCAGTCCCTTTAAGGAGGAAGAGTACTAGGTTGGACAATGTGGATAGGGTTGTCTTAAAGGGACACCAAATCTATGATGCCCTATTATTGTCAACAAGAACACACTTGTGATTGTTAAGAGGGCATTTTTGGTGCAACCTTAGAACAATGTATATGGACTGTTAGTGGGTGATCTATAAAACCTAGTTCAATCATCTAAAGGGTAATGTGTAGGGACTTTTAGCAGGTGATTTGTAAACCCTAGTTCAATCATTTAAAGGGTGATAAAGGGTTGATAAGAGGAGATGTAAAGTTATTTTCAAGAAGGAATCTTGAACAATAGTTTAGTGGTCCCAAGTGATAGTGGCATCATGTGAAGATTCATTGTTTAGTGGGTAGCTTATGTATGCCCTAAGGATTTCCTTTTGGAATAGCCAAACTGCAGATCAGTGGGATGTTGATGAGATGCCCTAGATTGGTGATTTGAACTTGTTAAATTAGTGAAAAGAGGGTTGTGGACAGAAGGCCTACATCAGTTAGTTGATGGAATGTGTGTGTAGATCTATTGTGTCATAAGAGCAACATTTTGGAGCAGTTAGGACGTTGCCAAGTGGGCAACATCAAGACCTCATGTACAGTGATCGTTGGAGCAACGAAGGGATCGTTAGGAGGTAGATTTGTGGAGCCCTAGTTCTGTGATTTGGTGTGGCAAATCATTGATAATAGGGCAGTTATGGAAGACCCTATGAGTAGAAATCTTGGTGGAGAGAGAGGGTTGTTAGTGGGTAGATTGTTGAGCCTATGTTTAGTCACTCTTGTAGCAACAGGAGGATTGATAGTGGCAGATTGAATGGCTGGAGATGCAATTGTTCTAAAGTAGAAAAAGTTGCATTGATTAGTAGATTGGGAGTCTAAGTACCAGCCATATGTGTTCAATGTACATTGATTGAAAGGGCTGAGCAGAGCACTTCTTCAGTGAGTAGGACAAGTGTATCTTGTTTAGCGCAGAATGGTGGTCATAGTTGTTTATACCAAGCCCTAGTTGTGTCCTTGTATCAGCGTTGTATATAATGACCATGATCCTTGGTACAGGAGCCCTAAGATTGTTGTATTAAAATTTGTAATATAACAAGTTGTGGGTTAAATATTGTCTCGTGCTCGAGATTGATTTGCTGCTATTTGTTTTTTATTGTGAAAAGTGCTTATGTTGTGGCATTTGAGTGTGTTTGTGATTGTGATCTTGGAGTCAAACTTGATTCTCAAGTGTCGTGGAAAAATCAACATGGTATCAGAACAACTTTGAAGGGATAGTGGATTGAGTGTGCACATTGAAGTAACTCAGAGGGATCTGAGATTGTCTAGATCATGGAGCAAAAGGTCTAGTTGAGGACATGGAGGTGTTGTCTCCACTGGCTAGGTGGCGAGATGGATTGGGAGTTTTGGTGGATAGGTGGAGAACTTGGTGAACAATAGTTTTTTGTGTGGCAAGTTGCAGATCATTGACTTTTGATGACTTGTCATGGATCATTGGGATTGCTCAGGGGATGCTTTAGCATGGATGAGTTCACCTCATGTGATGGACGAGATGATGACAGGCTAGTTTCTTCATTGGGTCGCAATGTTGCACATCTGAGATTGTGGCCTTGTGCACATGTGGTGTTTAACCTATGAGGATGAGATCATTTACTGAGTTGGGATGCAGTGGTGATGTGGCCCATGTATGACCCCAGCTCGGATTGACCTTGTAGGACATAAGTTTAGTCGCAGTGTGAGCCAGTGGAGGTTGTGTGGACTTAGAGGGAGTCTAACTTTAAAGGGAGATGCCTTATGGAAGTTTGAATCTTTAGGTTTTAACAATATTGAGGTAGAGGCACTATTGACGATAGTATGGTCCATTCTATAGGGCATGCTACAATGGTGGATGTTATATGGGCTAGTGTCGCAAGTGATGATGAGATACTTTTGAGTGGTGAAAGTACATCCCTTGTTAAGAGGGAGTGTTGATTTATGTAGATTGGGAGGTACTCCTCAACCCTAGGTGTTGGGTTTGTGAGAAGTTGCCCCACAAAAGGGTTTTTTGGGTGAAGTACCCAAGCGATGGGGTTTTGCACCCAAGTTGTGAACGCGAAACCAAGTGAAGAAATTTTTGTTTAATCTTTATTGCATGTGGAGCACCCTTAAAGGATCAAAGGGGATCCTAAGGCAAACATGGAGGGTCTTGATCAAATGAGAGAATTTAATTTCCTTAAGTTAGTTGGGATTTCATGATGTAAAGTCAAGACGACTAGGCTTGAAGAGACATCCCTTGAGGGCTAGTTGTTGCCCTCATAAAACACTATAAGAAGGGAAGTGAGGAGGCGCATTTGAGCTCATTTGATCATCCAAGAAGAGCATTCTTCTCAAGTGAAGATTGATCCAAGGAAGCTCATACCTCAGGAAGTTGAGCTAGATAAGGAGTAGGAAGAAGGGTTTTGTTTTTGTCCTTTTGTCTCATGTTCTAGTATAGGTGTAAGGAGGAAGGTTGGACGAGTTTGGTGAAGGATTTTGTGGGTAGTTCTGTGCAACTTAACTGTGGAAAAGGGTCTGAATTATTTGTGATCAGATCTGAGTTAGGGTCAAGTTTCCCTGCCTTTGTTTAGGTAGGCCGAATTTCTTTGTTCATTAGGCTTGAGGGTATTATGACAACTAAGTGAGGGTCAAGTTGAAGCAAAGGAGAGTGAAGGGGATAGGTTCTTATATGCATAATTTTGGGTTGTGATAAAGAAGGAATGAGGGTCGACAATCTAATATTTGACTAGGGTTGAGGTATTTACTCAAAGGACTGAGTTGTTTGGAGGTTGAGTAGCAACATTTTTAAGGAGGAAGAGTACTAGGTTGGAGAGTGTGGATAAGGTTTTGTTTCCTTATTATTGTCAGCAAAAGTAGGACTTTTGACAGTTAAGAGGGCAATTTTGGAGTAGCCTAAGAACAATGTGTGTGTGGACTGTTAGTGGGTTATTTGTAAACCATAGTTCAATCATCTAAAGGGTGTTAGAGGGTTGATAAGGAGCTGTAAAGTTCTATTCGATAAGGAATCTTGAACAACAATTTAGTGGCCCTAAGTGATAGTGGAATTGTGTGAAGATTCATTATTTAGTGGGCAGCTTATGTATGCCCTAAGGATTTCCTTTTGGAGTAGCCAAAGTGTAGATTCGTGGGTTGTTGATGACATGTCTTAGACCAGTGATTTGAAGTTGTCAAATTAGTGAACATAGCATTGTGTAGAGAAGCCCTGCATTAGTTAGTTGATGGACAATGTGGGGGTAGATCTATTGTGTCCTTGGAGTAACATTCTAGAGCAACTACGACATTGATAAGTGAGCAACATCAAGACCTCATGTACACTGATCCTCCTCGAACTTCCCCTTATCTCTCCCTGCAAATACTCTCTCCTTAAGCTAACCCACAAATTCCCACATGTGATCAGTGAAAACTCTTGCGCTAGCCCTGAGAGCTGTCAATCACGCTCCTCTCAATCAACAATCTCCAGCTCCCAAAATCCTCCCAAAGTTTAGTGTTCCCCTGTACTTAGCTCACCAAAATTCCTCCAACAATTGCTTCGCGAAAGGCCCTTGAAATAGCTATTGTGTGTTCCACTATTGCATTCTGTTGGAGTACGCATTGGCTGAATGATAGTTGAGTTCAGTGCTCTGAATATCCACTTGCAATCTACTGGAATGATAGAAAGAAGCCTCACTAGGGTGGCACTCGCGGTCCACTGAAAAGAGGTTGAGTTCTACGCTTGGACAACTCGTGCTAAACGACGAATGACCCCACTAAGTAGTTCGAACAACTAAGGTTGAGTTCAGTATGTCAAAAGATACCAAAATGAGGCTAGGCCTCCTTTGTTTATAACTCGTGGGCCTCTTTTCTCATGTGGGACCCCTCCAACTAGCAATTCGACCCCTTCTCTCTAGCCATTCGAACTTTCCTCTAAAGTGGTGCATATTTCCTCATGTCGGTGACCCCCCATGCTTGGCCAACAAGGCTTTTTGGCCCCCATTTTCCTTCATAACTCTCTCACCAAAAATAACATGGGTCCTATGCTTCCAAAATTGTCAGAATTGTAGAATAGATAAACTTGTAACAATTTAATTTAGGAAGGGAAATTACAGTCCTCCCCTCCCAAATGTTGCTTGTCCCCAAGCAAATTCAGTGTTGGATGCTCACGTATGTGTTCACCCTCCCAGGTGGCATCCTCATCTGGTAAGTTCCTCTAATGCACCAAATATTATCTGGCAATCCTGCTCCTTATCTTCCTCTCTCTAGTCTCCAGAATGGTGTCCGGTTCTAGAACCAGATGCCCCTCATCATCCAATGGTGGCAATTCCACTATTGTTGTTACTTGCTGACCCAACACCTTTTTGAGGCATGAAACATGGAAGACGTTGTGGATTTTTCTTCCTGGGGGAAGCTCCCAACTCATAAGCCACCTCTCCAACTCTCTGGATCACCTTGTATGGCCCTTAAAAATGTGGTTGTAGCTTGTCGGCCCCTTTATGTTTCAAGGTGAATTAGCGATATGGTTGTAATTGCAGGTAGACCAAGTCGTCCTCCTCAGACTGCCTCTCAATCTGGTGCCTATTTGCATAAATCTTCTACTGGTTTTGGGTTGTCAACAAGTTATCCTTGAGAGCCTTGAGGATGTCTTGGCTCTCTTGGATGCAATCTTTGGCCTTTGCGGCCCTGCTGTCTCCAAAAACAATTTCAACAAAAGATAAAGCATAATATCCATACAAGGCATGAAAGGATGACATACTGATGGACATTTGGTGGGTGGTGTTGTAGCAGTACTCCCCTAGGTGTAGCCACTGAATCCACTCTTTCTGTTGTCCAGTTATGTAGTTTCAAAGATAACCTTCCAGCCATTTGTTCACCCTCTCAGTTTGATCATCAGTTTGCGAACGATAGCTCATGCTGGGTGTGAGCTCATTACCCACTAGTTTAAAGAGCTCTTGCCAAAATGCTCTCATGAATCGGCTATCCCTATCGCTGACTATGGTCTTAGGGAGTCCATGCAAATGAAAGACCTCCTTGAAGAATAACTCGACCACTTATGATGTTGTAAATTTGGTTGGGATGGCAATGAAGTGTGCATATTTGGTCAACCGGTCTACTACCACACAGATACAATCCTTTTCCTGTACTGTTGGGAGCCTTGTGATGAAATCCATGGAGATACTTTCCCATTTCCCCTTTGGAATGGGAAGTAGCTATAATAGCCCAGCTGGGTGAGTCAACTCCCCCTTGTTCCTCTTGCAAGCCTCACACTCTTGCACATATCTCGATTCTCAACACATCTCCCTTGAGGCCTTTATAAGTGAACTTCTTTCTAATTGTCATAAATGTCTCCTGGAACCCCTAGTGTCTCAAAAGTGGGGAGTCATGAGCTGTGTGGAGAACCCTCTCCTTCAATTGTGAGCCTAACACCAAGAATATATGCCCCTTGTATTAAATGACCTTAGCCATCACCTTGTAGCACTCATCAACATGAATTCCCTCTAGAATCTCGCATGCTTGTCTGTCCATAGAGTACTCCACCAGTAACTATACCTTCCAGTCATGGAAAATGCTCATGAGTGAGTATCATGGGTCTCCTAGATAATGCATTCACCACTATGTTGTGCTTTCACTTCACGTACTCAATGTCGAAATCATAGGCCGGCACCTTGCTGAACCACCTCTACTACTTTTCCTTGAGGCCTTGTTGCCCCATGAAATGGCAAAGACTGTTATGGTTTGTCTTCACCCAAAATTTGTTCCCCACTAGGTACTGTTGGAACTTGGCCAATGTATGCATGATGACCAGCATCTCCTTGTCGTAAATAGAGTAAGACCTCTCATGTGGGAGGAGTTTCCGCCTATCAAAGGAAATGGGGTGCCCATCTTGAGATAATACTGCGCCAACCCCCTTGCCTAGTGCATCACACCCCAATGTGAATGGTTGCGTGAAATTTGAAAATGTCAAGGCTGGACAGTTGCTCATCACCTCCTTAAGGTGATCAAATGCTGATTATGCTTTGTCTGTCCACATGAAAGCCTCTTTCTTTGTCAAATATGTGAGGGGAGCTGCTACTGTGAGAAGCCCTTCACAAACTTCCAGTAATAAGTGAATATGCCTATGAACTTCCTCAGCTCGGTTACATTCCTGGGCTCAGGCCATCTCCGGATGGCCCAAATCTTCTCCTCACGTACCCTCACTCCATCTCTCCCTATGATGTGTCCCAAGTAGAGCATCTTTGTCAGGCCAAACTCAAGCCATTTCCGGATGGCCCAAATCTTCTCCTCATGTACCCTCACTCCATCTCTCCCTATGATGTGTCCCAAGTAGAGAATCTTTGTCAGACCAAACTCACATTTGGATGACTTGGCATAGAATTGTTGCTCCTCTAGAATCACAGTTCACAAACTTCTTGTAATAAATGAATATGCCTATGAACCCCCTCAGCTCGGTTACATTCCTAGGCTCAGGCCATTTTTCGATGGCCCGGATCTTCTCCTCATGTACCCTCACTCCATTTGTGTCAATGATATGTCCCAAGTAGAGTGACCAAACTCACACTTAGAGCGGCCAAACTCACACTTGGACGACTTGGCATAGTATTGTTGCTCCTAGAATATGGAACACCACCTTTAAATGTTGCAAATGCTCCTCCCATGTGCGGCTGTAAATTAGGATATCATCGAAAAATACCAATACAAACTTTTGTAACTGCCCACTGATTACATGGTTCATGCAAGACTGGAAAGTGGCAGGAATGTCAAAGTGCCCATAGTGGCACTTGAAATCCGTCTTGGGGATGTCTTGATCCCTCACCTTGATTTGGTGGTACCCCGAGTGAAAATGGATCTTAGAGATGTACTTGGCTCCTCTAAGCTTGTCCATCAACTCATCAATGGATGTAATGGGGTATCTGTTCTTCAGTGTCTTCTTGTTGAGTGCCCTGTAATCGATGCACATAAGTAGGGTCCCGTCCTTCTTCTTCACCAGTACTATCGATGAAGCCAAGGGGCTAGAACTTGGCCTAATATGCCCCAATGTTAGCAACTCCTTGATAGGCCGCTCTATCTCATCCATATAGGCCTTAGGATGCCTATAAGGAGTGGTGATAACTGTCTGGACCCCATGTTCTAACTCAATGGTGTGCTTAAAACCCTTGTCAGGTGGCTTCCCTGGTGGTATGTCCCCAAACACTACCGTGTACTTGTCCAGGATAGTCGAAATGTCTAGGTGGGGTGGCTTGGGCTATCCCCCAATCTCTGAAATCCTCAGCTCCACTGCCCACACTATGTCCCCATGCCTCAAGTTAGCCTCCATCCTGTGCATTGAAATTGTCTATGGAGGATATGAGTGCATGCCTCGCAGAGCCACCATCTTGCCATCCAGCCCTGTGAACTCCATCTCCATTTTCCTCCAGTCAATGGTGACCCGGCCAAGGGAGTAAAGCCACTAGACACCCATCACCACGTTGGTGTCCGGTACATCCACAACAAAAAGATCTGTCATTGAATAGTTCCCCATGGTCATTGTCAATGCTGGAACATATCGGTCGCACTGCATAGTCTTGTCCCTTGACACCAAGATTGAGAATTCCTCGAACTCCTCTGTAGTGATGCCCCTCCTCTACACTATTTAGGCATTAATGAAATTGTGGGTGGCCCCACTTTTTACTAAGACTAAGATACACTGCCCCTGCTTTATGCCTCGTATCCTCAAAGACAAAAACTTGGGAACCCCATGCAAAGAAGCAAGGACTCCCCCAGTAGGTGCGAAAGATGCTCCCTCGGGTGGTGGTGGTGGTGGTCCCCTATCTTTCCAATGCTCTCTATGTCCTCCATCAAACTCCAACTCCACATCATCCTCCTGATCACTATCTGAGAAGACCTCTATACAGTGAACCTTGTCGGATTTGCACCGGTAGTCTAGTGCCCATGTCTCCCGACATGTACAACATAGTTTCCTCCTCCAGAGGTCTCTCTTGGTATCCTCATCCAACTGGCCACACCCGTGGGTTGCTCGCTGTTGTGGAGGTCTAGTGTCACCTCCCTTCTATGGGTAGGGAGTCTATGAGGGAAAAGGTTCCCCGGTCTTAGGGATGGCCCCCTCCAAGTCCCTAGCACAAGTCACTATCTCCTGTAAAGTCGAGGTTCTACGTGAGTTCACCAGTCCACGTAGTGGCTCCAACAACACCTCTATACAAGTGTACAACCTCCTAGCCTCGGATAGGTCTAGCACCATAATTGAAACCTTAAAAAACTTTAATATGTAGTGCTTCAGCTGGCTGGTCTGTCTTAGTTGGGTCAATTTTCTAAAGTGAGCCTCTGGATCCCTCATATCAAATCGCTCCACCACTCTTTGTGTGAAGTCCTCATATGAAGTCACACTGGCATGCCCCAATGTGGATATGCCATGAAACTACCACTTGTGCCTCCCTTTCCAAGTGCAGGATAGCCATTTTGATGGCCTCCACCTCTATCATTCGATTAAGCTGGAAATAAGTATCTAGCTTCTCCACTCAAGCTCGAACTATGCACTTGGAAGAACCATCATATGTGGGGAAATACATACTCCCAATAGTGCGTTGTAGCTTTGAGTTCTGCGAATTTTGTCCCCCATTATACTTTCCCTTCTCCTTTTGTTTGAGCTAACAATAGTCTTTGAATGACAGGGCTTCTTTGAAATATCACCCCATGGCTTGCCATTCCTTGAAGAAATACACTATGGGCATTTGATCATCTAGTCCCCCATGTTCACTGGGTGTTGATGGTAAGAAAGTAGGTAACGTGGTTCTGGATGGCCCACTATAGGCGGGTGGGTGAGTGGCTGATGAAGGATGGTCATACTGCTATGAGGCTCTTGATGTCTCCCTAAAAAGGAACTCACGATGGAGGCCCTTGTCCCTGTTTTGCTGCTTGTTCTCCTCCAGCATCTCTTTTTGTCCCTTATCCAAGTCATTCAAAGCCTTCAAGAGGTTATCGAATGCTGCTTCTTCCTTACTCGATTCCCCCATCTTTGCTACAACGATTGTCTTTCGACGTGCCTCCAAATCGGGAGTAAACTCTAACTCCCTTTCCCTACTCTTGCACCTTTTCCTCCGGTAGGTGATGCTTTACCTGTCCTCCTCGTTCATAGGAAAGTCTCCCACAACTGAGCCAAGATCTAGGCTTTGATACCATTGTAATGTCCTAAACTAGGAAAAACAGTGATATGCAAAGCAAACAATAGAAGCAATACCATAAAATTGAAACATTCAGTTCACACCCATGAAAAGTCTAGAAATAACAACCAACTAAGCCATTTTATTATAATATGGGAGAAAAGTACAATAATGTTGAAGAGGTGCACTTGGGCTTGCCTCAATGGAAAGCGTGATCAAGCCTAGGTGATAATATGGTAGAAATAGTTGTTGCCCTAGTGAAATTGAGCTATCTGCTGCAAAGATGTTGCTAGAAAATCCACCTCCTGTGTTCAGAAAATTCCACCAATTAACCCTACACTTCTCGTGCAAAACCCATCAAAACCTAGAAATGGTTTGGCCTGGTTTTGACCCTGAAACTTCGTCCTCCCAAGAGCCACATTCTCCTTCAACTGTTGAAGGTACGACCTGCTTGAAGCTCATGAATAAGCCCTCCAAAACACACCAAACTGGCTGAGATAATCCTCCTCGAACTTCCCCCTCCCCTTATCTCTCCTGGAAAATACTCGCTCCACAAGCTAACCCATGAATTCCCACATGTGCCCAGCGTGATCAAGCCTAGGTGATAATATGGTAGAAATAGTTGTTGCCCTAGTGAAATTGAGCTATCTGCTGCAAAGATGTTGCTAGAAACTCCACCTCCCGTGCTCAGAAAATTCCACCAATTAACCCTACACTTCTCGTGCAAAACCCATCAAAACCTAGAAATGGTTTGGCCTGGTTTTGGCCCTGAAACTTCGTCCTCCCAAGAGCCACATTCTCCTTCAACTGTTGAAGGTACGACCTGCTTGAAGCTCATGAATAAGCCCTCCAAAAAACACCAAAATGGCTGAGATAATCCTCCTCGAACTTCCCCTTATCTCTCCTGGAAAATACTCGCTCCACAAGCTAACCCATGAATTCCCACATGTGCCCAGTAAAAACTACTGCGTTGGCCCTGAGTGTTGTCAATCACATTGCTCTCAATCAACAATCTCTAGCTCCCAAAATCCTCCCAAAGGCTAGTGTTCCCCTGTGCTTCCTTTACTAAAATTCCTTTGCCAATTGCTCCCTGGAAGGTCCTTGAAATAGCTACTGTGTTCCACTACTGCGTCCTCTTGGAGTATGCACTGTCTGAATGATAGCTAAGTTGAGTGCTTTGAATATCCACCTACAATCTCTCGAAATGATAAAAAGAAGCCTCACTAGGGTGGCACTCGTGGTCCATCGAAGAGAGGGTGAGTTCTCTGCTTGGAGAGCATGTGCTAAACATCGAGTGATCTGGCTAAGTAGCTTGGGCAACTAAGATTGAGTTCAATATGTCAAAAGATACCAAAGTGAGGTTGGGCCTCCTCTCTTGATAACTTTTGGGCCTCTTTTCCCTTGTGGGCCCCCTCCAACTAACAATTTGACCCTCTCTCTCTAGCCATTCGAACTTTCCTCTAAAGTGGTGCATATTTCCTCATGTGGGTGGCCCTCCACGCTTGGCCAACAAGATATTTCGTCCCCCGTTTTCCTTCATAACTCTCTCTCCAAAAATCACATGGGTCCATGCTTCCAAAATTGTCAAAATTGTAGAATAGATAACGCTATAACAATTTAATTTAGGAAGGGACATAACATAAATAATATTTTTTGGAAGGGACATTACATAAATAATATTTCTTATTTGTCATTCACATGTCAAAGAGTAAGTAAATTTACAAAATATTTTTTAATTTTAATTGGCTCATGTGTCCCTTAGAAGTCAAATGTTCCACTTGCATTGACCCTTGAAGAGAAAAAGATGAAGAATAACAGTAAAAGATGCTGAATGTTCAACCTTGAAGACTCCAATTTTGAATTGGCTCATTTGTCCCTTAGAAGTCAAATGTTCCACTTGCATTGACCCTTGACGAGAAAAAGATGAAGAACAATAGTTAAAAGATACTCAATGTTCAACCTTGAAGACTCCAATAGCTAGTTGAAGTAGACGACTTGTTGGGCATGGAATCCCCCCAAGGCATGTTTTGGGGCTTTAAGCCCAAGTTTTCACTGAATCTTTTTGTAAAAGCTTTGTGAATTTCGGGTGCGGGGCATGAAAGTATAATAAAGTCACATGGTTGTCCACCCTAGTTTTTGTAATGTAATGTCGTTGAAGTGAAAAGTGTGTTTGTGGGTCGTAAAGTAGGAGAAGGCTCTGCAGCTGAGTGCGCAGAGGCCTAGTAGTTTGCAGCTGAGTGTGCAGGGCCTATCGAGTCTGTAATCATTGGAAGAATCAATAAAGAGAAGTTTTACTATAATTTTGTGTATCTTTTCCTGGTTTAATGCATGATTGGATATAATTTCCAAGTATATTATTTATTTACTGCGGATCGTGTATGTTTTGTATTGCTAATTATAACTTAAGACATTCAAGTAAGCGAAGGTAATTAATTAGTACTGGAAGATAAGTAAGATCTCAGGTAATAACGCAGAGTGCAACACAACCCTTGGTTAGGGCTGCGCGAAGGCAGTGTATCAGGCCACGAGGAACGAGAAGTGTGTGAAGCGACTTGCGCACAAGAACAAACAGAGAACCAGTCGTACCTCTCAAACATCTCAAGGGTGTGGAAAACTGGTTCTAGCACCCTCCCATACTATTTCGGGTGAGACCTCAGTCGGCACTCCGCGCCCTGTTGTCGAAAGTGCCAGTAGTACAGGGATTTGTTTGGCTAATTAACTCTGAACCTGGGATGGGCCCCAACAAGCCAACACGAGTTGAAAGAGAGGAGTTTCTAGGCTTTTACATTTTTTTTTGGCCTTCAATAATTTTTTTTTTTAATTGTTAATTCAACCTTTCTCTCAAAAATAATATTTTTTATTTGTCATTGACATGTCGGTTACAAAAATAGTTTTTAATTACAATGATTTGTTGAAGGGGTTTGAATTGGCTCGTTTGTCTCGTAGAAGTCCAATGTCCCACTTGCATTGGCCCTTGAAGAGTAAATGATGAAGAATAATAGTCAAAAGATGCTCAATGTTCAACTTTGGTAACTCGAATGGCTAGTTGAAGTAGCTTGCTCCGAACTTTGGTGTAATTTCTTCTTAGCAATTTGACTTGGTTCATGGAAGCTTTCTTTCTTTGAAAAGAAGATGATTTGACTTTTGCATTGGCTACTTTTTGTCCACTCAATGCTCCAATGGTCCATTTGAATTGGCTCGTTTGTCTCGTCCAACGTCCCACTTGAACATCCTACTTGCATTGGCCCATGAAGAGTAAATGATGAAGAATAATAGTAAAAAAACATCTATGTTCAACTTTGGTGACTTGAATGGCTAGTTGAAGTGTCCAACCGCCCACTTGAGCATCCTCCCACTTGAACATCCTACTTGCATTGGCCCATGAAGAGTAAATGATGAAGAATAATAGTAAAAAAACATCTATGTTCAACTTTGGTGACTTGAATGGCTAGTTGAAGTAGCTTGCTCCGAACTTGGTGTAATTCCTTCTTAGCAATTTGTCCACTCAATGATCCAATGGTCCATTTGAATGCATTGGCCCATGAAGAGTAAATGATGAAGAATAATAGTAAAAAAACATCTATGTTCAACTTTGGTGACTTGAATGGCTAGTTGAAGTGTCCAACCTCCCACTTGACCATCCTCCCACTTGAACATCCTACTTGCATTGGCCCATGAAGAGTAAATGATGAAGAATAATAGTAAAAAAACATCTATGTTCAACTTTGGTGACTTGAATGGCTAGTTGAAGTAGCTTGCTCCGAACTTGGTGTAATTCCTTCTTAGCAATTTGTCCACTCAATGATCCAATGGTCCATTTGAATTGGCTCGTTTGTCTCATAGAAGTCCAACGTCCCACTTGAACATCCTACTTGCATTGGCCCATGAAGAGTAAATGATGAAGAATAATACTAAAAAAACATCTATGTTCAACTTTGGTGACTTGAATGGCTAGTTGAAGTAGCTTGCTCCGAACTTGGTGTAATTCCTTCTTAGCAATTTGACTTGGTTCACAAGCTTTCTTTCTTTGAAAAGAAGATGACATGAAGAGTAAATGATGAAGAATAATACTAAAAAAACATCTATGTTCAAATTTGGTGACTTGAATGGCTAGTTGAAGTAGCTTGCTCCGAACTTGGTGTAATTCCTTCTTAGCAATTTGACTTGGTTCACATAAGCTTTCTTTGTTTGAAAAGAAGATGATTTGACTTTTCTAGAGTGGCTACTTTTTGTCCACTCAATGCTCCAACGGTCCATTTAACAACCAAACAACTAGTTTTGACTCCCAATGTTCCTCTAGAATTTAGTTTAACAAACTTCTATAATGGCTACTTTTTGTACACTCAATGCTCCAATGGTCCATTTGACAACCAAACAACTAGTTTTGACTCCCAATGTTCCTCTAGAATTGAATTTAACAATTAGGACAGTCAATTTGGTCACCTTGGCTAGATCATCAACACCTTTGATATTTTGAGGATTTTGGCATATGTTTTTTTTGGCTAATTTTTATATAAAATTTGATGTATTGCATACCCCTTTACACCAAGTTTTTTGAGCCACATGTGCCATGTCATCGTGCCTAGAGAGGGATCTCCAATGCCCTAAATAATTTGGAGAATTTGTCCTCTAGGTATTATTTGATTGATTATGTAGACCTCTTTTGATGTATTGCATGTCAAGTTTTGTCAAGATTTACCATTCTTTTGCCACCTAGAAGGCCCACATGCTATTGCAATTTTGACAACCAAACAACTAGTTTTGACTCCCAATGTTCCTCTAGAATTTAGTTCAACAAACTTCTACAATGGCTACTTTTTGTACACTCAATGCTCCAATGGTCCATTTGACAACCAAACAACTAGTTTTGACTCCCAATGTTCCTCTAGAATTGAATTTAACAATTAGGACAGTCAATTTGGTCACCTTGGCTAGATCATCAACACCTTTGATATTTTGAGGATTTTGGCATATGTTTTTTTTTGGCTAATTTTTATATAAAATTTGATGTATTGCATACCCCTTTACACCAAGTTTTTTGAGCCACATGTGCCATGTCATCGTGCCTAGAGAGGGATCTCCAATGCCCTAAATAATTTGGAGAATTTGTCCTCTAGGTATTATTTTATTGATTATGTAGACCTCTTTTGATGTATTGCATGTCAAGTTTTGTCAAGATCTACCATTCTTTTGCCACCTAGAAGGCCCACATGCTATTGCAATTTCCTTGCTGACGCCTTCACATTTTGGAAAAGTTTCGTCGTGACATGTCATGTAGTGTAATTTTTCTCTTACAGGACTGCATGCATTTGGAAATGTGAATTGCCTTGGGAAATGTGAAAATGTTGACTTTGTGAGATTGCCTTGTTGAGAATTGTTTGAGGATTATTGCACCAAGGCCAAGGACACATAGAAATTCTATCACTCATAACCATGCAATAATACAAGTGCACCTTTATTTGGGTTAGATTAGGCCATACATTGGTGATTACCTCTACATAACCTAGGTTTCTAGAAACCACTGGTCTTAGTGAAATCCATCCTAAGTCCTTCAATCCTATCCAGGACCAAATGAATTATGGATGTAACCCAAAGGGATTCACCATGGTTGAACATGACAAGGCCTAGGCCATCTCAATATGAAGATTCACATGGTTTTTACAAGGCTTTTGACTTATAACCTTAAGCTTACAATGGTCATAACTTGAGGTTACAATGATGATAATGCAAAGGTAAATATATGTACCTAGACTGACATGAGGGGTGACAAGAAATTCTCCAAAATCACTCACCAATGCATCAAAAACCACTTTTAGCTTTGGCTACACCACTTAGATTTGTGGTTGATGACATCACCACATGGGTGCCACCTCATGCCATAGGCCCTCAATTTTCCATTATGGTTGCCACATGGCTCCTACCCTTTGCCATTGTGGCACTACCTAGTGTTATCAAATTACTACAGAAATTTGGGATGACGGATTCCAAGTCGATGACTACTCCTATGATCACCAACCTTAAGAAGTTGAGGAGCTCTAACTTTAGTCTCGTGGATCCTACCTTGTATCGTCAATGGGTGGGTTCCTCCAAAACCACTCACCGATGCATCGGAAACCACTTTCATCTTTGGCTACACCACTTAGCTTTGTGGTTGATGACATCACCACATGGGTTCCACCTCATGCCATATGCCCCCAATTTTCCATTATGGTTGTTGCATGGCTCCTACCCTTTGCCATTGTGGCACTCCTTAGTGTTATCAAGTTACTATAGAAATTTGGGATGATGGATTCCAAGCCGATGACTACTCCTATGATCACCAACCTCAAGAAGTGGAGGATCATGCCATATGCCCTCAATTTTCCATTATGGTTGTCGCATGGCTCTTATCCTTTGCCATTGTGGTACTCCCTAGTGTTATCAAGTTACTACAGAAATTTGGGATGATGAATTCCAAGCCGATGACTACTCCTATGTTCACCAACCTCAAGAAGTGGAGGAGCTCTAACTCTAGTCTCGTGGATCATACCTCATATCGTCAATGGGTGGGTTCCCTGATGTATCTGGTGAATATTAGGCCAGATATATGTTTTGCAGTGAACATTCTTAGTCAATTTCAGTTGGAGCCTCGTCATGATCACTGGATAACTACCAAACATATACTGAGGTATCTTCCCAGCACTCTACATCACTGCCTAAAGTATGATAGTAAGGAAGTCAAGCTAATTGGTTTCACAGACTTTGATTGGGGTGGAAATGGACCAATGGAAGGAGCACTATTGGAGGATGCTTTAGTTTGGGAGCTGCTATGGTCTCATGGATGAGTAGGAAGCAAGATCTTGTTGCATTGAGTAGTGACGAGGTAGAATATGTGGTCGCATGTGAAGTAAGAAAAGAGGCAGTTTGGTTAAGGAAGATTCTATCAGGTTTGTTAGTAAAGTCTATGGGTCCTACTGTGATTAATTGTGATAATCTAAGTCACCTGACACGGGGATTCGGGACACGTAGGATTCGAGATTCGTGGTGTCGGATTCGGACACGCTGACCCCTCGGAACAGGACACGTTATATATTATTTTATTAAA